>JAAAKO020026052.1:0-14119 GCA_010015015.2 Bolitophila cinerea
AACCAAAATAAAAAGCTTGATTTTGGCTACAATTCTTGAAAAGTTCCCCACCGTGGAGCGGTCGAGAACCTCATTTTTTAACATCAAAAGCTTATAATCTCTAAATTCTATAACGTAATTATAAAATCTGCCAATCGACGTTGAGCATCAAAATCTTAAAAAAATATAGGCCTTTTTCTTTGATTTCATCCGTTTTCAAAAAAATTAAGAATAATTAACCTTTTTTTTAAAAAAACAAGCAAAAAAAAAGTGTTTTAATTTTTAAAAAATATGCGCGCAGCCCTGCGGTCTAGAAAAATTTGTAAACACATTTTAAGATTATCAGCTTACGCTAAGTTATAGTTAATTTTTAAATTTAATTTATTTTAGGGTAATCAATTTTTAAGATTATATTTGGTTGCAAGGATGGTTGATTACCGTAAATTAGGCTATTTTGATTAAAGTTTGACCTCCTGCGAAGAGATGTATTTCCCAAAACTGGACGGAATTGCCCGCTAAAATGTTGTTTAACACTTAGTGCAAGCTTTATTCAAAAACACAGCTTTAATCTATAAATTTGCTTATGAGTACAAAACTGCACAACAATAAGATTTATTGTCAATGCCAAGATGTAGGATAGAAGATTTTGGTTTAATATAAAGAATAATAATGAATAAGGAACAAGAGAATACCGAGAGCCTGCAAAACGCATAAGGGTACGCACAGGTATTTGAGAGTATTCCCGTTTATATTCCTTCAACGAACATTCAAGCAAGAGTAATAAAATATATACAGAGATATCTATACGGGATTGGAAGAAAGACCCAAAGGAATAGAATTTCATGAACATTTAAATACTTATAGAAATACAGTGTAACTCACCCTCGCACCAGGGTATATAGTTATAGTTATGTATATCATCACGTTCGTCCGTCGCGTCGGTCGCCTTGTAATTTAGTACGAGTCAAGCTTTTATCTCATATATATATATACTAAAGCTTGGTTGGCTCTTGTGTGTATAAGTGTCGACGCAAAAGTGTGAGGGGTATTTAATGAATTCATTTTATTCTGTGCTGCAGCAACCAACTGAATGTGTTTTTTTAGTGCTTAACGGCCAAAGTGTTCGAGTATAGACAGGTTTAGGGGTGGGTGGAGATGGCACTCCCCTGATACCACATCGTACACGCCATGCCACAACTCAACAACTGGTTGCAATATTGAAATTAAGCTTAATTAGAACGACACACCCGCACTCTCTTCAGTAAGTCAACGCAACGGTCTAGCAAATTACTTTACACACATTTAACCGACTTTAATATTGAATCAACTAGTTTAATTGTGTGTGTGTGTGTTTTTTAGTATGTGGTCGGTGCAGGGTTAATATGTTTGACTGATTACATGTAGTTATTTTAAAACTAAATATATACGAGTTTATATTGGTGTCTGGGATCCGATCTAAACCAAAGAGAATTAGCTATGTAGGTAACATTAATTATTAGTTCTGAAGTTAAATATATTAGGGATTATAGATTGTTGGGCCATTAAACTATATTTAAGTCATTGAACTATAGAAACTATATAAAACAACGTTCAATAAGAACACAAATCTAGAATCCATATGACTTACAAGACGCAAGCGGTTTTAGTTTAGGCGACAGCTTGTACATCGTTTAAAATGAAGACGAGATAGTAAAACACTTATTATGTGAATGACTTAACCTCTCTAAAAAATGATTGTCATAATAGATTTTCAAATTGTATACAAAAAAAATATTTTAAAGCAAAATAAATACTAAAAAAAACTAAATGACAATGCATGTTTTTTTGCCATATCATTATTTGGATTACACATAAATATTTAAAAAAATGGCATATTTTACACATTAAAACACATTTGATCATATTTGGTAATTTTTGTCTATTTTGGGTCATATTTTGTCATTTTACGGGCATTTTTGGTCATATTTTCTTTTTTTACGGGCATATTTGGTTATAATAATAATTCAAAAATTAAAATGTAAAACTCACTGATTATTATTGTATTTTAAAGGGCATATTTTTATGTGAACATTTAAGACAGTTTTTAGGACATATTTTAAGCGCCTAAAATTATTTTTGGGCTAATTTTTGGTTGCCCTGCTTATAACTATGTTTATAAATATGTTTTCTTTAAAACTAGAAAAAAACTCAAGTAAATTATATATGTTTTAAATCATTTTTTGGTGCATAAACCACAAAGGTTATGGACACCTTCAGAAAATATTGTTATACTTATTTTAAAAATAAAAAATACATTAAAGATTATATTAAACAATAGTAAAACTAAGAAGTAGTTTTTAATAAATAAATAAATGGTTCATACTTACCCAATTTGGAGGTGTTCGTCCTTAAATGATGAATAGTATTCACCTTTTCGCTCACTCAAGGAGGTTGTGATGATTCATGAATGCATCACACCCAGGTTGAGTGAGTCAAAAAATGAAAACGGCAATGTTACGATGTTCCTAATCTATTTTAATTCGGTCAATGTGGTCAACTGTAAACTAGCAGATAAAACTTTCTCTTGTCCAAGTGTCCAAGTCTCCAATATGCCCTAAAAATTTATACAGATCAGAACGTCCGCAATTTGCAATCCAGCGTATTTTCATCTTTGATCGGCCAGAATCATATCTTTTTTTTAATAATTATGGTGTCGTGACTTCATTTTGGGCCTCCAAAACGTTTGGCATCACTTGTGCATGTAGAACTGCTTTGAAGGTCAGTAAACCATTTCTGAGTCTCAATAGTCATATACAAAGCTCTTCTTTGGTTAAGGTTAGAGTTTTTATAATGTTTAGGAAGCATATGAGATTCCCTTTTTTCATTTTCTTCAACCTTTGGGCAAGCGACTGGACCTGATAAGGCTTATTTTGAGTTTTATCTTATCTGTATCTTTTTAGTTTAAAGCGGATAGCGCTTAAACTCTATGGACTGAGATCAATAAAACACATTTCTGGTCTTTTTGCCTTCTGTAGAATATTTTGTAGTTCGGAATGCTTCCTGGTGGGAGTTATGTTAAATATTAGGTTACAGCGCGGAAAGTTATTATTAAATAATTAAAATATGCCTTAAATAGATTATTATAGATAATAGATTATAAGCTAAAACTAAAAAGAACAAAAATATTAAATTTTTCTAAAATTTGTATTTTTATGTTTCGATAGATATACATCAAATCCATATGAAACAACTTAACAAACTGGAAATGATGATTTTCGATTTTAAGACATCCTTGATTTTGTTTTTTAATTTGAAAACATGGTTTAGAAGCTTTTTTTTGGTTGCCAAAGTGATGACTCTTCAAAAAATAGGCTCTAAAAGCTCTATTTTAGGTATACATTTTTCAAAATTTGCCTTGAAAACACTATAATTTATTATTAAACTAAAAAGAACATTAAAATAATATTTTATTGTTACTTTATATTTTTCAAATATGTATAAAAAAACATGTAAAACAGCTTAAAAAACAGAACTCAATGCTTTTTCGATCCTAAGACATCCTTTAACTACAATTTTTTTTTAATATCCAATTTAACTACGGGGTTTTGATGATTCACTTTAAAAGTACTTCTTTATAAATAAGCATTTTTTTGGGAATATTTAATATTTTAAAAACTGAAAACTTGATTTTAATAGATTATTTTTGGTTGCCATAATGATTATCTTTTTACAGAGTTCTTTATTTTATTTCCAAAATTAGGTAATACTCAATTAGCACGAAAATAGGATAATTAAGGCCATATAAAGACGTAGAAATTAAAATTTTACATTTGGTGCATAAATATTTCACTTTTCGTCATTTTATCGACCTGAAACTTGGCGCGTACATTCGTGGCTGAGATATAATGCATTCAATTCATTTTTAGGGCATATTAACAACTTACACCCTTCAAATCAATGTTCCTATTTTTGTAGAGGATGATGACGAAAATATGGTGCACTGTGTTCTTATGAATTGTTGAGTATTTCGTATCTTTTTTTATTTTTAACGTCTATTTTTGTATCTAATAAAACTTTTTTAGTGACTATATTTAGGTAAAAATTTCCAATTTTTAATGACTATTTTACCGGTCTCTAATCATGACATAGGGTCAATTATATAAAGAAACCTTTTTCTAAGTGCGGTAAATATATATAAATTATATATTACATATATACATATATATATATATATAGTATAAAGTAAACACAAATAATATAGTACTTTACATGCCAATGCCAACTTGAAAGTTGGGTACAATTTGTAAACCCTCGTCAAATCCCAGTCACTCGTGATATTACGATTGATTCGAATAACCCTTCGAACACACGAACAATATACATATCCACATAAGTACATAGGTAAGGTGAAGTTATCTATATTTTACACGATTTTACAACATCAATACCAATTTATTATTAACTCAATTGATATCGATACACACCGCCTAAATCGAGACTCAAATATGGACTTAATGCGACTTGTATTCCATCACTAAACCGATTATTTATAGGGAATTTTGTATATAATTCCGATTGGCATTCAAACAATTCTCGTGAATCAAATATACCATCAGTGAGATTTTGCTATAGATTTGATCGAACTGGCCAGAAATATATAACAAACAACGAACCTATATATTTATATATAGACATTCCATAAAACACAACCCAGAGCACCAGGCAACACATCTCCTAATCGAAAACAATGCAATATCAATAAAATTTGATTGAACTCATCCAAAACTGTCAAACAATTGAAAACAATCGTCCATCAAAACAATTTCGGTTTTTTTCTCGTGGATATATGCGCGTTATGAATTCGCATCCCTTACCACACCCGCACACCCACTCAGACCCACTCAAACCCACCCTCAGCCCCCACCACAAACACACTATAGCAGCACATCGTAAGCATTCCGCGGATTCCACAATATCGAAGCACAATGATGATCGAAAAGTTCGGCGTTTTGTTCGGACGATTATTATGTTCTAGTATGATGTACTATATATATATATATATATAGATTGGATATTCGTAATCGTACTCGTGTACATGTTTCTCTTGTACATGTTGTGTATTTTGAGTTTTATAAAATGCATTCGTGCGTGTGGGATGTCACCATTGATAAAAGTAATAGTATACTATACTACAGTGTATATATATGCACTCTCGAAACTACTTTATTAACGTTAAGCTCGGAACAAAAGAGAAAATGCAATTAAACTGGGTAAGCCATCGAGCCCACGAAGCGCTGCATTTGAATATTAGCGCACTTGCAAAAACAAAATATGTAAATACACTTATTCAGTCGAAGTTTTGTATCGAACGTGGGCGTAAAACAAGTACTTTACATATGCACTCGTATGTTGCGAGTATATGCGGATAGTATACATACAAATAAGCTCTTTCGAGATTATATGTTTGTCCTGCTGCATCCTATCTAGAATTACGAAAGCTCACTTGGGTCAAATGGTCGGTTATAATGTGCGACTTGCATATTACAGCTAATAACGGTATATAGCTAAAGAAAAGCAATTAGGCAAACAAAACGTGCACGACATTATTTAAGTTTTATAGTACATACATAAATATTCAAATATATATATATATATATAATATAATATATAAAAAGCTTGAAGCCATGTACGTACTAAAAAAATATTGTTATCTGTATTTTATTCGTTTTTTGGTTAGAAAAGTGCTCGTGTATTTAATTTAAGCTTTTCTAATCGAAATTTCGCAAAGCAAAGAGAAGTTTTTAATAGGTCTTTTTAATCAGACACTTTATTAAATTATTTAATTATTAATTGAATACATAATTACATTACAAAGCCCAGACCAAAAACCCTGTAGAACATAAATAACCAAAATATTAAATATTAAACTATTTTTAATAATAGTTTTTTTATGTTTATTTTGGAAAAGATCTGAATCATGTGAGACAGCAAAGAATTGGAAGTGATGCCTATTCCGACATCCTTTTACTTAGAAAAAGTTTTTTTTAATTTACCCGCTGTACATGTGGTGTACATGAATTGATATATTAATCATAAAACTTTTCGTTTTTTTAAATTTAATAATTTCATATTATGGTTTTTGAAGCTCATTTAAAAAAAAATCAACAGTCACAGTTAACCGCTCAGCACTCTTTTTGGCATATGCTTCACAAATATTCCCAAGTGGTTTCAGATTACTGTCAAATTATACTTCAACTTTTTTTGTTTGGTCAGAAAGTTTTATTTACAGGATGTCTCAAATTTAATGTCAAATAAATATCATAAAAAACCGTACGGATTCGGATGAAAATTTATTTAAAGGCTCTCTCTTTCTCTCTTCCCAAATGGCTAAGGACAACTATAAAATGTATTTTTTTGAATAAATAATAATCACATAATTGGAAATGCCCTTCTCTACTTTTTGAGATGTATTCAGGAATCGGTCCACGTAACCTTTAAAAGCAGAACGAAGAAGTTCGCAGGGGAATGGGTTTCTATCATCATGAAAATATCCAAATCTCTCTGTTTTTTTTCCTATTATTGAGTCCTTGAAATTTAAAATTCTTTCCATAAGCTTAAATGGACCACATTGAACCGTCCCGTGGAGAAATTAAATGATGGTCGCTAAAAACGTTCGGAAATATTAGACTATGTTGAAATTTCTTTTAAGTTATGGTCAATCCCGATTATCTTCCATAAAATGCCTTTGCAAATAGTGACAAGGGCTTCTTTCAATTTAAAAAAATGCCATTTGACTTGTGGAATAGAGCCTAAACAATGTGCAAACTGATAGATCAAGTCATAGGGTTTAATTTGGAACCTAATGTATTCACATATTTTGATGATCCCATTGTAGCAGTGGTTTCAGCATCAGGCATTTAATCAAACAGTGATAAAATATGTCTGCCATTCTTAAATCGATCAAAGAAGATCGGTCATTTTTAAGGGTATGTGGGTAGTATATAGTAATTATATCTGTTATCTTGCGTCAATATAGAGACTGATCGTCTTTTACGTTTTTTTTAAATTTACCTGCTGTAACTGCTGTATTAAAAATGTTTTTAGGGTTTTTTAAAATCTTATATTATTGTTTTTAGAAATATTTTTTGTTGCCATCATTCTACACGTTTTTGTTGGGACGCAAGTATAGCCAAACGCTGAAATGTCATATGCCACGTTTAGCTAAAGAGATTGTAGATACATTTAGCTTTCACATACATTTATTTTTAGATAATCTCTAACTTTATATTTCCAAATATTTCCATTTTTAATATTTTAACCATCATAGGACATAATTTGACATGTACTCCTAAATTTGTAACCCAAAATAGTGTCCAATGATTAAGTTGATGAGGTTCTTGAAAACCCCAGAGACAATTTCTTGATTATTGATTAAAATCAGTATAATAAAAATGAAAGTAAATAAATCGTGCCTATAAAAATATTGTACCTTAATTTTAAAATAATCGACAATTTGATAAAAAACTCTAAAACCGAAAAACCCTATACATTTCCACATAAATATTTATAAAGCCCTCGTTAACTCGCTCACTTATACAAATGATGGATGAAATTGGACCAAAACATACATTTATATATATTTCACTATATAATATACATTCCATTCATACTCGCTATTATTATGCGGTATTGATTTGCTTATATATGAATTATAGTACATCGGGAATCACACATAATCGCTTTCAAAAAAGTAGTATTCGATTGATGAGTTTCAAACACGATTGATGATCATTAATTTGGAAAGCCACAATTATTCATGTGTAATCATCTAGTTAAAAACACGGTTAGTATGTACTTTTATTATTCTTTTTATTTATGCACAGAATCTGCTACCACTCAAAATAGTATGCGATTCAAAGTTCTTAGAAGGAACCATAAAATATTTTATTTATTATTGTTAAGGTGTTTATTAAAGGTATACTATATGATGAATGTAATGATAGTTGTAATCCAATGTTTTTACAACTAGAGTCTATTAATAATAATATAATATAAACATAAAAGGAGGGTAAATCGGACCACCCATTCACTAGATATAACAAAAACGTCATATTTCATACAATTTGATATAGAGAGGGAGGTGGAGGAAGAATAACGAAAGAAATGATGCCATTTTTGTCCTAAAAACATATTAAGCTAACAGTGCCCTAAAAAGGATGTCCAGTGCCTAAAAAAGTAAAGGTCAGTTTAGGTTTGGCCTTTTACAAAATAATGGCAACATTTTTTATATTCGGGCTTGGGTTGTCCCTTACGAGAAAGGAGGGGAAGAAAAATTACCCAGGCACAAAAGGCTAAACTGTACAAACGCCTAATTTTGGCTTAAGCTTTATGATCTCAACGAGACAGATCTACCAAGGAGGCCATACTGAGGCCGGCTCATTGTGCTTTAACTCGACTATTATAGACGGTCGACCTCCGAAAGCCTATCCAATCTCCTGGCGAACTCAGCAATATTACCCATAGGAAGAATGTGACGCAAGCCAAGGGGTATCTGGTATAGGTGTGGATCATTTGGCATCTGAGGATGTCTATTGCAGGACACTAGGCGATGAAATGAATTGAAGATTCATGGCTACTGTTCAACTTAACTTTACCGCATGATTTTCTGAGTGATGATGATACAGCAATGACCGGTTCTGGTCCAGAGAATGGAGCATTTCTACCAGTTTCGGCTAAGAGGTCTGCCTGTTTGTTGCCCGAGATATTTGAGTGACCAGGTACAAAAATAGACAGAAGACATCGGAGATAGTTCTTATAGCGTCTGCAAACAGCGTAGCACTACTCCAGTCCTATCGGAGCAAATAAAGGCATGTGTATCTCATTCGCACTTGCGCAGAATTAACTGAGCTCATTCTAGGGTGCCATGTACTTATGCTTGGATAACAGAATCATACCCACTCAGATAGACAACCGTACATTAAGTGGAGAAATTGGAAAAATGCATTCCAGCGCTAAAATATCCCTCTTTGAGATACCCGTTGGTATACCACACCCTCCCATTTAGTCGAGGGAGTGAAACCATGTGTCCATCCTTTCATAGTGGGATATCGACTTAACCTCCCACAAAAGCAAAAACCCGGAATAACGTTGTCTGACGGTATCCCAAATTATGGCGTAAAAGTGATATCATATATGGTGTCGCTCCAGATGCAGGCGTGACACTTTGATGAGGTCTTCCAACATCCGCTGAGGTATATAGTCATGTGCCGCTGACCTGACGTGCGCCTCGATGATTAGATGGAGAGGTGGCAGGCCAAAAAGGACTTCTATAGCAAATGTGAGACTGGTTCTCATGGAACTTGATATTCCTTTGCAAATCATTCGTTGGAACTCCTCTAATTGCCTTGAGGCCGATAATCTTCTCGCTCTCTGCCACTACACAATAAAGGCGTAGGATGCGAGGGGTCTGATTATGGCTTTGTAGAACCAGTTGACCACTTTGGAAGACAGCCCCAAAACTTACCTAAGGCCTGCCAACATTGCCAAAATACGTTGGTGGCTTTGGTAAATTTATAGTCCAAATGATCTTTCCAGGCAAGTTTATTGTCCAGTATAACACCGAGATATTTTTCATTCGAGATTATCGTAACTGGATTGTTAACACAAATGATTGGACAAAGTCCTTCGATCTTGTTTTTTTTTGTGATGAGAATGGTTTAAGTCTTCCTAAAGTTAACTGAATGACCGAAATCTTTACACCATTAGGAGATAATATTCAAAACATGCTGCATGGGACTAAAAAGCTTACTAGTTGCTTAAAGAAAATAGAGTTTTTAAATAAATTTGACTTTTGCTTCTTATACACGGTTCATCGGTTGTCGTCTCATCAAGTTTATCCCTTTTCCCAAAATACTTGAATCCATATCTCAATCAACTTTTCATTATTATCAAATAATATAGTATATCAAATGATAAATTAAATTAGAGACAAAGGTGGTTATCAAAACTCGGAATAAAATTCACTCAAATCCGACGGAAAGCATTACAGACATAAAAACCAATCAATCATTCACCTTATTATTACCTGCGTGAATTTACTGACAATCATATTAGAACAACACAATAAAAATATAAATATATACAGAACCACGCATATAAATATAAACTAAACAAATATATATATGTATATATATATATATATAATTGTGTATAGGATATTTGTGAATAGACGTGTTTACTCGTTTGCGCATAAATGAATAATATGTTTACAAATACAACTGTCAATCGAGAGTATTGACAATAAAATGGAAATGCCTAATAGACGCACGTGTGGAAATAAAAGGATTCGATGTCAATGTCCCACTTGAACCACTTGTGTAATTGGCATCGCACATTATTTAGTCGGCGCAGAGCCCCTTGTCTCTCCGGCCGCCAGTATATGCCTGCCATGTACAATGTACATGTACAATTCTACATATGTATATATTTGACAGCCGCATATGGCATATACCTGGCATATACATACGTTGAGAGTATAGACGAGAGTATTTGGGATGAATGTGTGTTGGTGGATGGTGGTAATTGTGGTCGGGGAGGGAAGAGGTGGTATTTGCTGAATGCAAAAGTGTGTATGTACGCATTCTGTTGTTTTCTTCTAGTACCGCACATCCGCTGGCTGATGAATTTAATACACGGGATTCTGTCGAATCAGCACAATCACGAACTCAAGTGGTCTGACAAGTGACTATATATACACACGCGTCACACATCGACTGCCGCATATCGAAGCTTTTCAGTACAAGGAGCCGTTTTTTTTCGAAAGTGCATGTACACGGATTTATATATTATATCTGTATGTATATATATATATGTATAAATTATATACATATATGTGAAATATATATGTCTAGGCATCTAGGGTATAAGCAGCAGGAACCCGTCGAGAGATTTAGAGGATATTGCAGATAAGTTTCTGATGTCGCATTGAGTTTACGTTATATGTACGTGATACCGAGTGACGTACGGGTCTCTTCTGAGGATACGTCTCTCAAATGCACATTTTATGCATTTATGATGTATATTTTTATATAATACAGTCTTTGGCAAACCCCAAACATAAAAGAGATTTTTTTTTGCAATTTAAGATTGGAATTTTATACATTTTAAACTGTTTGTTTCTGTGCTATATATATATATAGTTGTATTATGTGAAAATGTGACATACGTCAGAAACAACGACACATTATGGAAACATCGTTCACTTTGAAATATTAGGAAAGCTCATTTTAAAATAAATATGCGCTTTTTAACAATGTTTTATGATAATAACCTCTTAATATTATTGTTGACGAAAAGGATAATTAAAATTAATGGATTTAAAAATAATTGAAACTGAGATTGATTATTTTTTGTTACAAGCTTTGCATGGAATTTTGATATTATAACAGAAATAATTAGTTCATTTTATTGATCGCTGCATCGAGCAAAAAGCTAATTTAATTTAACCATATGTCTTAAAAATATAGAAAAGTTTGTGAGGAATCACCAGGAACTCTATTAAAATTGTTAAAATCCAGTACAATTTAAAATTTATATAAGCAATATTTAGTTACATTTTGCTTGACCGTGATTCATTCAGGTCATGAGATTCTTGTAAAACTATAACATTTCCTTACATTACAATCACAAGTGAATTGTATTGTTTAGTGTATATACATTCACAGGGTGACGCACGCGTAGCTTAAACGTCATTTTAATGCACAATGCACAATGCACATGCCCAAGCACATGCCACATAAAGCTCAGTTTATATCCAGGATTATTATACACTTCTTTATGCTCCGTTTTATAGTGTACCTATGGGGGTACTACATACATTGTTATCTCGCTCAAGAAAATCTACAAACACATTGTTATACTAATTTCCTTTACCCCCGAATGGAAAATACATCATATACGTCGCTTTAATATATACATATTACTACATAATATACATTCCATAAGTATGTTATATACTACATAACTAAGGCAGCCAAAAATAAGCTTTAAAACCCTCTTTTAGCTATTTAATTTCCAAAATATGACCTAAAATAAAATAATATTTTTAAGCTAAAACTAAGAACGTTTTTTTTCTCTTAAAAATATAACAAAAACATGTGAAACAGTTAAACAAACAGTACTTAAATGTTTGTTTTTTTTAATTAGAAATTTAGCTTTTTTTTGCCCTAACTATATAATTGTATATTTTCTTTTGTAATATATATTAAAAATGAATCATAAACATTGAGGTCAATTTAGAAGTCAATTTTAAAATGTGTGGGTATGATAATATATTATGATAATATATTATATATACTATATTATAAATAGCAATGAATATATTGGACCAGACGAACGTGATATGATATAATAATATATAGCTCTTTGTAATATGATATTTTTGGGAATTGGCCATCGCAGAGAGCCTGAAAAATGTACCAATCACAAATAAACACAAATTCTGGCCAACAAAAATAATATATATATTTTATCGAACAAATAAGAGAATATTATATATTATATCTAGAATCTATAGTATTGGTTATATGAGTAACGATATATGAGCACGAAACCCGGGTGCGTGAAAGCTTTCTTTAGATATGCATACAATTCTACATACAGATTATACGTATACTATTCTCTACATATATATACATACATATATATTATACATATATACTTAATACCAATTTAAGCACAAGGACACAATGCTCTCACTTTGCGTTGACGAGAGTAATTGAAATTTGATATCTTGTGTACATGCGAGTTGGTTGTGGTCGTTTTGTATTTATGCAGCATACACAGAAACTTACACATACACACACACACATATACACATACAGACCAAAACCAATATTTAGGCGTCCTCGTTTAGGATAAATATAGGCTTGAAGTTGGGCACACATGGCATACGCGCATGTAAAAGCACAAGCAGCGTCATCTGTGCCATATGTTGTGGCCAGTGTTCGGCTCGGATACAAAGTTTTTGGCGCTCGGACAGACTTATACTTTATGTTTGTGTGTGTGTGTGTATACCATATATTTACGATACTCTATAATACTATATTACAAATACAATGTACATACGACATACGAGTACATATATTGATGAATTGGATTCCCGGTTGAAGCAAATGGAGCTTGAGATAAGCCTATTTGGCGACACTTTGATGGGTGTTATTTATCTATGTTTAGTAGCACAAACCCCTCTGGCTATAGTATAGGTTTTACGAACACATATAATATTATTTTTAATTATTCTATTATATAGTTGGAAAGTTTTTTTGTTGGATAAAATAAAATAATTTTATAATCTGGTTATGAGGACATAATTAAACGACTAATTAAATATAGATTTCAGTTTAGTGTGATTTTTGGTAATGTTAAATTAATCTAGAAAAGTGCTGTACATTTTTCTTTACTCCAAATCCATAATTGTTGGTTAAAAATACTTTAAAATGCAAATCATCCCATATGTTCTCATATATCAGACATGAATTCCATACGAGTACGCTTTGACAAAGAATATAGAGTAAAGGCTCTCAGAATAACACTATTTGCAGGTTTCTACAAATGCTGGATTTTAAAATTCTAGAAGTGTTACTTGATGACCTAAACTCCGCCTGTCATCGACGTCAAAACAGTAGTTGACACTTTTAATCTATTTCTGGAGCAGAAAGACGCAATAATTGTTGAATAAAGTGTAAAATAATATTTCTTAAAAACTTAAAAATAAAATTTTTGTTTTTGTTGTGTCCATTTGGTCAAAAAATTATAATTTTTATCGATAATTCAATGTAAATATTTGTGCCGTGTTGGTTTTTTATTAAATTTGCATATTCCTCACAAAATTCAAAATATAATTTTAATTGGATTTTTTTTATGTATATTCTAAAATGTCAATATAATGCAGGTTGCCAACCCCATTTTTAGTATGGCAGGGGTGGCAAGCCAAATATAATTGATCGATTGCACATTTTACAAAATATGAAGTTATGTCCGCTTTTTAAAGGACATTATGTCCATTTGAAACAGACAAAATGTCCATTTAGACATTATGTTTGATTTATGTGGACATAATGCTCATTTGCTAAACGAACATTACGTCCATGGACCTTATGCC
>JAAAKO020026074.1:0-14117 GCA_010015015.2 Bolitophila cinerea
TATATAAGAAGACCGGTCAGGTCAATTTAAGAAAACAGAGAAACAGTTTTTCTATCCCCGAGAAGGGGACGTTTCCTTCCCACCCCTTTGGGGATTTAGGGTCAGAGGAGGGCTCATCCTACTCCACTTTCTATCCCGGCCACCGAAAGCTGTGCGGAATATTTTCTATATTACCATACAAAATTTACTATATGACTATAGCTGGGCCTAATTAGGCGAAAGCGTTCGCTTCAGAGCAAAAACTTCTTAGCCATTACTACTAAAACAATGTATCTAGTCTTTATGCATAAGCACGAAAATATTATGTTCTATAGGTAAACATGGGAAAAATTAAAGTTTTTAAAGTAGACATATTTTTTATATTATTAGGTTTTATCCCAAAATTACTACTTATAATGAATATAAAAGGATACATTATGCATAGAACTTATTACTTATTACTTATTATTAATCTAGTACTATTAAAAATGAATATCCAAGTAATAAATAAAAACAATTGAGCAGCTATATATCTATTCGCTCTTACAATGCAATCACAATGTTGTGTACAGCGCAACAAATTAAAAGTTCTTATTTGTGGAACTTGTAAATTTGCATAAGAGGAAATTGTGCAAGAGCTAAAATGCACATGTACATTTATATGTCACTGTACCGCTGGCTTCATGCATTAAACTCGCATTTCATTAAAATTATAATTATCGCTTTCTAAAAATTGGATTCTAAATAGTAAATAACACCCACACACTCTCACACGTATATTATATATATAAACTTACACTTGATTACATTTTCATTTTTAAATCGCATAACTAAATCACTCATACACACACATACAACAACACATATTTTCACCGTATATTTTCCAACTGACGTTTTTCTAGATGAGTTCACACCGATGATCGGTAAAACACCAGGTGGGAAAATGGCTCGGCTATTATAATATCAGCTGCTTCTGCTGCCGTCGCCTTTATCCTCGTCGTTGCCGGTGCCACTATCGCTTTTGCGTGATAATGTAGTCACGATTTTTATTTTTTTGTACCATTGGTTTTTTACACTTATATCCAACACCCCCCCCCCATCCCTATCGACGAAGCATTAACAACAATACACGCCGCCGCCGTGCAGCTTGCTCGCTCTTGCGCCGCCGCTACCACCACTAACCACCACTAACCACCACAATACAGCACCGAACCCACACTCAGAAATGATGCGATGGAGCACCGCCGCCAAACCCACCATCCCGAGACAGAGTGTCACGTGAAGCGTGCGTGCGCACCCACTGCCTAAGTGCTCTATGAATTACACAGCGTAAAATATTAAAAACACTATATACTATGTTACTAAGAATATAGTAATTATTTTTGTTGTTTGAAAAGTTTTTTTGTGTATGTGTGTCATGTCGTTGATTTTCATGTATGAATGTTAGACATTCGTACGGCGCGGCATAGTGTAAAATAATATGGTTCGATTTTTTAAAGGCATCATTGTTTCTTATGTTCAATTGGGTCTTATTATGTAAAAATAAAAATAAAAAAATGTTGTTTAGTAGTGCTCTACGGACTTGAAAATTGATATTTATTGTATTTCATACGTTTTTGTAGATTTTACTAGTTTTACTCTAAAATGGATTATTTTACACATGCATAATATTTTATTTTAGATTCGAAAAAACTATACAAAAAGTCCAAATAATCATACCTCTACGAAATCATTTAACGGGAATATGATACAAATAGTATAATTTTTATCATTTTCAAATTTAATGTTGCTTCGAAAAAAAAATGTTTTAAAATATTAAATGGCAGGAAAGTAGGAATATCCAGTTTTATTATTGTTTTTGGTATAATAACTTGTTTATGTATATAATTAAATTACCATTGGATTATGCAGAAAGTTAAATTAAGAAAAGTAAAATGTATTGGGAGGCATGGTATGCAGGAGTTTATAAGGGTATGTTGATATGGAAATAGAGGGGTTACCATTAGTTTATTAGAACATAATATAATCTATTAAAAATACCTAAATATTATAATATGAATTCTGGTGAAA
Source organism: Bolitophila cinerea (assembly GCA_010015015.2). Taxonomy (NCBI): domain Eukaryota; kingdom Metazoa; phylum Arthropoda; class Insecta; order Diptera; family Mycetophilidae; genus Bolitophila; species Bolitophila cinerea. The sequence goes on from JAAAKO020026074.1 coordinate 2,050, forward strand.
GAGAGGTACAGTTAAGGAATATGGTTGAATCTTGAGACCAAGTTACGATATATAAACCTGTATCAGAAGATCTATAAAAACCAGTTACAACCGATCCAAGCTTTCAAATTAGGTTTTTTATTACAAGTTGTTTTATATTAAATAGTCACATAATTTTGAACAGTCAAGTTGCAACTTTAATTAGCACTTGTGCAATCTCAGTATATATATATATATATATATTTATATTTATAGATAATTATAACCAAATCAATAGGATTTAAATTAAACGGCAATGGTTCTTTGGGTTCTACTGATTGATCAACCATCCAAATTGTCAACTAGTCTCATGATGCAGCTATAATCTAAACCTGTACCTCAATTTTTTTTTGTTTTGTGTGAAATATTGCAAAACATACAATGCAAAGTCTAACTTTGCATTTATTCCACTAAAAACGTTCTACCGAAGTACATCCAAATGCACACCGTCTGTCGTATTTTTTGACAGAAATTTACTCTACTAAATGGTCTGCGCCTGAATTGTAATTATGTGTTTTTTCGTCTCAAGCATTTAAATTTTGCATTGATTAGCCAAGTATAGGGTGACAACTTCTTACTTCTTAGTTCTTATACCAATTCAATTAATATCTTAATATATTATTCCATAAATGAGTTACACATACTAATAATTGATGAGATTATTTTGATCAATACATTGTATTTTTGATTAATATTTAAAAATTTTGATGTTAGACATTTCTTAATATTGTCGACTTGCCCTTTCTTCTTCATCACCAGAGTCCTATTCCGTTATAACGCTGGCAGACTTATAATAAAATCATTCACATTACAATCGGTATCTGAATCGTCAGCGTATATAATTTTCAATTATTCTTGAAGCGAAAAAAAATAACAAAGTATTACTTTCGGCTAGCAAGTTTTGTAGTTGTTAAGTAAAAATCTGCAATTAGTAAAACAGTTTTTTTTTCTTTACATACAGATTTGAATAACCCATTTATCATTTATTTTCTCAAAATACTTTCATTTTTTCATTATAAATAAAGAAATTTTAGTACTTACTTAAATCCGGTGTCCATGTTTTCCGATTTTTTCAACAAACTAATATTTTGACATATATCTAGTAATAATATAACTAGTAAGCATTTGCATTATTGTTCGTAACATGATATTGTCATTACATTACTAATCAGGATAATTTAAATCATATATTTTAGCGGTTCCACTATACTGTATAGCAAAAACACACAAATATAAAAATCCTCCACACTCCGTTCCTACAGTTTAAAATAATCTTGTCTACAGTATTTTCTTCAGATTTGTATACCCTTATTATTGTAGAACCACATTCTTTTATTGGAGCGCATTGGAAAACTAAAAAAATCAAAATTAACTTGAATATTAAAATTTGAAACTTTTTGTATAGTATCTATTGTCTTATCTACAATACAGTAAATAAATAAGGAAATTTTGAGTAAACTAATAAAAACTTCGAAAAGTGTATAAAAATACAAAAATATCAATTTTGAAAGCCGCTAAGAACATCCTCAATAACATGTTTACATGGTTTAAACATAAACAATAGAGATCATTTTAATGGCGACATGAAATAGACCCCAAAACATTTTCAGCACACAATAACAATCATGTTCTGCGCAAGCGCAGCAATCTTCTTTTTTTTAACAAAAACATAAAGAAAAGAAGAGAGAAAAGAAATTTTGGGAGATTCTTAAAAGGTATAGTTTGCCTGTCACCGTGTCTATGTTCCAATTTTGAGCTGAATCAGTTCAGTAGTAATATAAAAAGGTGTTGATAAATCTATCGACGGTCTTACATTGTTATACCAAGTTAAGTTAAATGAAATATTTTAAAAACAATGATGCCTTTAACATTTCGACATTTTTTTTTGTTGGTTATGTCTAATGTATGTATTTTTAAAAATAATAAATGTGCTTATATATTTTACTCCTCCAACCCGAGTACAAATACTCCGTTAGCTGCTCACGCATATACATCATACATACACAACCCAAAAACACATCTACCCTAAATGCGAGGGTATTCGTTGTAGTAACAATGTATATTTGTGAGTGTGAAATCGCACCGCATAAGCTTTTAAACGCAGAAAACATGATATATTTTTTTAATTTTGTTATTTATGTTTAATGTTATGTACTATTTTGTATTAATATGTTGTTTCACCTTTTTCGTCCAAAGTTTATGTATGGAAGTAATTGTCGAAAGTACAAGCTTACAGGAGTATAAAAGGCGTGTATATGTGTTTGTGTGTTCGTGGCAAACTTTACGACCACCTATACAATGAGAATATATTTATTCACACGTAAGGTCACGCTCGATTTAAATACAATCATTTGTGTGTGTGTGTGTGTGTTGTCGTATAAATGACATATCATCGTTAGTTAGTGTAGAAAATGGGCTTTTCACTAATGAGATTTTCCGAAATGTTTTCACAAACATATTTTAGATAAGTGTGTATCTAATTCCGGAACGTTAAGCATCAAGGTTTCGCCAGAGCTTTAGGAAATTCACACTTGTTAGATAGATTTAATAGGGTTCACTGCGCAACTCCTGTCATCTATATATAAAGTCCATAGCAAAAAGACAGCACAAAACAAAACAAAATATCCGATTCCATTTATGTTATTATACCACAATAGCGCACCCAGACGAACGATTTATCAATGTTACATATGCACCGAAAGCTAACACAATAATAATTGATAATTCTCCGTTTCCACTTTCCATCCTGCGTGCGTGTATGTGTCTGTGTGTGCCTGTCAGTCCCGTGTCACGCAATCCTGCTGCCGTCCTCCCTCATCAATTGTTTGAATGAGAAACAACAATAATTATTGTATATATTTTACATACATAATATATAGTATGTAGATACTGGTCTATCTATACAATAAAGTCGGTAGTAACATGCGTGCATATACTGATAGTACGGATAGAGATATTCCTAATTTTTCAACTAGCAACAGCAAAACAATTGTCCTTTAATGTGCGTTTCCATTTGTGCACGCATTCTCTCTGTCTCTAATGAACATTGTCATTCTAATATTATGCGTGTGTCAAGTTGTCACGCAAATACACAATCAATCAAAAGCGCCGGCATTATTGCGTGTGCCAAAAGCTTTGCGATGCGCACTTCATGTGGGCCATTTTAGTAAATAAACGCTATTACTAGCGCAAAGTGAGCGTACACACGAAACAAAGTACAAATGTCTGTGACTCCAGAGCTGCGGGGGTGCATTGGCATTGGTACCCACTCGCACCGAAAAAAAACACGTATTTTTTGGTGAGTTTTGATTTTGAGGATTTGTTGGATTCTAATGTAAGATAGTAATTGGTAAAAATAAAATATGTTTTCAATGTAACATATGTATGTGCATTACACCTATGATTTGGACATTTATTATTGGTCCTTATATTAAGACTTTAAGCATAATGCAGTCTACCTGCGACTTATTATCAAGTGTTATAAAGTCACAAAAAAACTGAAAATAAGTCACAGTATAGTATACGATTGTGCTCCATGCCGCATGCCTCCCTTGTAGGAATTATTACTTTATTTATCAATTCAAAGCGGAATGTTGGTATTACATAATCAAACACTAATATAAGGTAGGATAGGACTCCCAGCTCTGTACCACCATACTATATAAAAGCTAGAGTTTTGGTAATGGCTACATACAACCCAAAGACGCATCTTCGTTATCTTTGTCGTGCGAGTAAACAATTTGTCGTCGTTATCTTTAGATCAAAAATACTTGCTAGACCAAACATGCAGTGGTTTTCAGAAGCAATGCGTGTTTGGTTAGCCTCACTCCGAATGTACTACAATTGGCCGAATTTCGATTGGCCGAATGATACGATTGGCCGATTCACGATTGGCCAAATGATACAATTGGCCGAACCAAAATTGACCGAATTTAAAGGTAAAACAATCAAAAACCAATTCGGCCAATTGTATTATTCGGCCCAATCGTATCATTCGGCCAATCGGATTTCGGCCAATCGAGAGACACCGCCTCACTCCTAGGCAACGCTGGTGGTGGTGTTTAATATCGTTGTGCCAATTTTCGTAAACGTCTAAACCAACTCGAAATTTTAGCGGTCCGTGGTTATGCTGTAGGCCTGTAAGATCTTTGGCTTTAAGAACGTAAATTAATCGATTTTAAAAAACATCGATTAATCGCGATTACGTCTAATAATCGATTATTGCTGTGGTACTATGCCGCACGACGTCGATATCGTCTTGTATACACACTACATAAAAACTTGCATATTCACTAGTATTGATTGCTGGTGTATAGAGTTATTATAAACTCAAAAAATGGTAAAAAATAAAATGAAAAATATTGGCATATTTGTATTTGAAAATGTCTCACGGTCATGCATTGGGCTTGAAGTTTTACCATGCTATTTTTTCAATTATTGACATTATATAATTATGATAACTTGTTAACTGGTGGTTACATTTAAAAGCTAAATGTTCGAAGGGATTATAAGAAAAATAGTTTTTTTTTTACATAAATTAAATACTATTACCAACGCATATTTAAGAATGTACACAGAAAAAATAAATGATTTCATATTTTCTTCCTAATTTTTATAAAGATATATTATTTATTGTTTGACACAACATAATCTTTTTTGGTTCCGAATTTGGTTCATCTTTCTTGAGGCCTTTGTTTATTTCGAACTACTCTATCGCGATTCTCAGCTCCACAAATCATGCTAGATGCTTCTTTTACGGTTTTAATTTCTCTTTCAACCGCCTGTGAGTGGCACGGAAGACCCTTAATGAGATCCCCAAGTACTGTCCCTGGTCGTCGTCAATGAACGAAGCTTGTTCGTGAGAAGGTCCAGCTAGAGGCGATTCATTTACAGTATTCTTATCTACTGTTGACCTTATAAGAATTCGTCTTGTGATTTTACTTTTATTATCATGAAAATTTAGCGCATCATTTATTACAGCAGAGTAATTAACTCGTGCACTCTTTCGCGTTTCTTCTTCAAAGTCTAATCTGTCACTCTTTACTAGCTTTAGTAAGAACCAAACGCTTTTGAAGCTGATCTTTCATGATTGTGTTAGTGTTAGTACGTGCCGTTGTATAATTTGGTGTACTATATCGTTTACTTTCAATACAATTGTAATCTTTTGTATCATTCAAGATTTATGATTTATGATATAATTTATTACCTGATTATCATTAACCTAATTTAAAGAGTTTATTAAGTTAATATTTATGACATAGTTTATTACCTCATAAACACAAATTTTATTAAATAGAGTATTAATGTTACCTATTTTATGACAATATTAACCGAAGGAATATGCAATAGCCGAGAGAGACAACGCGTTTGAAATGTGCACAGTAGAAATATATGATTCGGGCCCAGAGGCCGTGGGTGTAATTCTCGGCAGCGGCAACGGAAATTAATTATCGAGTGTTTTTCAAATATGCACTTTAAATCAGTAGGTTCCTCTTGCTATAAATAGTTTTCTGAAATGGTTATGCGATCTCAAACAAGAGGATTCCTTTAATAATTATACAAACGCTCCTACATATATAACACGTACAGATTGCGTTGAGATTACCATTACCAGTTCGTTGAAAAAATATTTAAAGAAAGATCTATATACATAAAGATATGTATATTCGCCTTGTAAAATCTGGTATAGTCGCTTTCAAGGTAATTTAGGACTCCTAACAATCAAGGATCTGTTGCGAGCGCTCAAACATTGTCTGCAATTGCGTTCACCGGCCCCTATATCACACATAGAGTTGGCATAGGGATATGAGAGAGAGTTTATGACAATTGAAATTCATTCACAACTTTTTTATTAATTTGGAAATTTCTGTGTAGGTTCTAAAATTTGCATTTTTTAATAACATGTATTTTATAAAGCTTGTTTTTAGGAAACATTATTTTTATATACTGCAATCAGTTTTTAAGTTATATTAATTTAAAAAAAAAATAATATTTTTTCAGTGTTCATCTTTAAATACACTTTTTATTTAAAAACCTATTATATTCCTATAATACTTTTGATCATATTTATTATATGTAACAATCTTCTATTCTTCCAAACTTCGAACTCAATGTACGTCCGCGAGACATTTAAAAAAATAATTAAGCCAATATTTTATAATGATTTTTTTAAGGACAATTTAATTTTTTAGTTTTAAAAAATCAATCCATACTAATGTTTATTCTGACATCTTTATACAACTTTTCTAATTGCAACATAGAAAAAACGTGGATAAACCATTACTCTGCCTTAGCCCTCCAGAAATCTCAAATTTTCGCCACATTTCAGCATATACACGGATATAGATTTTTGAAAAACTCACCCTATTAACCAATTCCTGTTAAACTTTCTATAAAGTTGCTGTTATTGTATTAAAGGTATCTCGCAGCTTTTGTATTATTAAAGTTAATTTAATGGCTAATTAAAGCTAAAGAGGATGGTCTTTAAATCTATATTAATTGAATCTAGCTTTAAATAGTCTTTTTTTTACTTTAAAAAAAATTAAAGGAACTATATAGCAAAATTACAGGACACGATTGTAGTTGTTTTATATCACCTTTTATGAAAGATCTATGTAGAAACAATTTAAAGTAACTTTAAAAAAACTATTTACGTGATTTTTTATCTTACTTTTTTTTCTTCACGCTATTCGTTAGTACTAAGATTGATGGTATTTATTATTAGTAATTAATAATTGAAAGTACCGTTTTGAGCAAAGAATATGAACCAATACCACCGCAAATATCAAAGTTATGTTATATTCAACTTTAAACTTGCATTAAATGATGCTTTATAAATATAATTTTCATTCTTTTTTAAACGCCTTTAATTGTGCTATAAGTATCTGAATGTAAAAATGGTTCTAGCGAATTCTAAGAGATAACAAAGATATTCATTAAATTGCATTTAAATTAAATATGAATGATGAAACCCATTTATCTTTAATAGGCTGTAATTCTGCTATAAATGATGAAAAATATGATTACCTTTAAATCGTTCTTTAATTCTCCTTTAATTGCTTCTTTAGCAATCTTCTGTTTGTTAAGGGTTATTTTAATGGTTCTCCCTTAGACTGAAATAGGGCTGATCACTATCACTGTTTCTTCTCCTCGTCTAAATCAAAACTTTCGCGAAATAAGAACAATGGATTGTTATGATTATAATGTTGACGGACTCATAAATTTCCAAACGATTAGGTCACAGCGATTGTATTTTCATATTTTCCTGGTTAATAAATTTTGCGATTAATGATATTAATTTTTTTATTGATTTGTACGCAAGTAGTTTTTTTTCCATAAACGTTAAATGTTTCAAAAGCAATATTAAATGTATAAAATAGAAACGCTTTAAAACATCTTTAATGAATGCAAATATACAATTATACTGTAAAAAGAAACATAAAAGTTAAAATGTAGGTTTTCTCTAAATAAAGCCATATACGCCAATATATAATTGTGGCTTTCAGATTATCAATATTAAAGTTATTTTAAAGGAAATCTATAAATCCATTTCCACAGAAAGACTTATACAGTTACTGTTTTAAAACTAACAATTTTATATTTCTAATAAAGGATATTTATAAATCAACAACAATTTTAGTGGATATTTAGTACTTCTCGAGTATTTTAAATAATAAGCATTTAAATCCGTTTAAAAAAAACGACTAAAATAACTGAATCAAAAACACTTCATAATTATTTCTAAATATGCAGTAGACAATGTATTTGTTAAATATTACTAAAATTTATAATATTTGAGACTAGATATTTTTTACCAAATTTAAAAATATTTTTTACAAATGAATAAGTAAATTGTAAAAAAATATTCATTTTACAATTGTATCCAACAAAATCATCTAAAGTCAAACAAATTCTAATTTGTTCAACGACACATTAGATACTATTTAGTTTCAATTAAATTGAGTAAAACGCATTGTATTTATTATTCCATTTATGTATATATTTTTGCAGACGACGAATTGGTTATCCGCAGACACTCGATCAGGTCAAACGGAACCAAAACAGATGTTCCACGCGTCTAATCTACCCGGTATAATTTTTAATATTTCCTGCATCCAGAGACCATCTCCCACTATATATTGCATTACGTGTGCATTTTAAATTCGTATTTTAGATTTATTTAGAGATTTAATTCGGAATGTGAGATGCCCGTTGATATCTTGACTGTTTTCTCTTTTTACAATACAATTATGTAGTTAGGTTTGAAATAGGTGCGACTGAATTATGTTTGTTTACATTTCACAAAATTCCAATGAATAACGTTTATACCCGATTCCATTAAAGCAGTTAAATATTTAAATGCAGGTTAAACTCGGTTCAAATGTTGATCTACATTGATGGAATCGAGCAATAGAACGTCTGAATATTTGTTTTTAATGGCACATAATGAATAGCATGCTGCACTGTACCCAAAAGCTCAATTGTATAAAAGTTTGGCAAAAAATGTAGATATTTTTAATATTTTAAATTAATTAAAAAGTTTTTTTATTAAAAGTATAGCACTATAATTATTTTTAGTTTTTATATATTATGATACAGAAAAATATAAGCTAGAGGCTTTAGGCTACAGGAGTAAGCTCCATAATTATTTTATATGTATATGTAGAAACATATTTCTGGTGTTTTAGTGATTTTTGAAAAGCTTTAACTTCGTAAATAGTTGTATCGAGATTAAAGTTATATTGCTTAAAGTCTTTTTTTAAACATTTGTCCTTAGGCTTTTTTAATGGTAGGATCATTAATCCTGACACTTAAACTTTAGTTTAGTGTTTTCGATAACAGTATGACTATTTATTGCTATTGATTGGTTTTTCATCTTTTTTATAATCGATATCTCTTGAATTAATGAACGTACAGTAAACGGAAGGTGTGTTTTGCAAAATTAAATCAACCTTCTATATTTATCTGCTATAAATAGCCGATATAAATATTGTCGTACAACGTTCGAGAAACAGAATACTAAAGCTAATGAATCTGTCTAAATGACCTTAGCATTAATAAAGCAATTTTTTTTAAGCCCAGTTACAATTTTAAAAATAAAAAAAAACATGTATGAGTATTCCTGTTTTTTTTTAAAGTTACTCAAAGTCAAAGTCAAAATTTTATTTATTTATTTTCAAAATTGTTCCCTATATTTTTTTAATTATTATTATTTTTGTACTTGTCAAAATTTTTCCTACAAATTACCTAGATTTACCGTAGGATGATCCAAAAATTTAAGCTTTTCAAATCTCCAACAATGAGTGATATTATAAAAAAATATAAATATATAACGAGTAGTAATGTTTTTGTCTTAAATTTTTTTTTAGTTAATTACAAAAAACGATTAAAAATCGTTTTCATGGTTAAAATTATAAATCCATATACTTTTTTATTTAAATAATATCAAAAATATATATTTATATATAATTTAAATTAAAAAAGGTATTGTTGGGAAAGTTAAGTATTGTAATGAGTGATTTTTAAACCAATTTTAATACCATATTATTATCAGTTTATTTTCTTGAATGCTATAATGTATAACAATTTAAAACAATTGCTTGAATTTTTATTTTACATTATAATATCACTCATCATTTGTTTTTATAAAAAAACTTTACTTTAAATTTTAATTTTTGGAGCTTCCTAATATACCGGTGTTGAACTAGAAATTATAAATTATGGCCATTTCATAAAAAATCATAGTTTTTATGTAATAAAAACAAGGGTTTTTTTATAAAAAGTTTTTATAGTAAAAAAATAAAAACGGTTTTTAATAATATTTTATATACTAATTTTTAATATTTTTTCAATTTTTTGTTTATGTATGTAATATCATTATTGAAATTTAGTTCGACATCTTCAGGTCTTAGAGAAAAAAATAGATTATAGGAAAAATTATGTCGAATTCAGAAAACTAATAATAATTGTTAATATTTGCTCCTACGTACTAAGCCTAACACATATTTTACCTGAGTGGGAGGTAACATATGTGATATATATTTATAAAAGCCTAAATAGATAATAATTTAAATGTACAATATCATAGGGTCAAACCTATGTCTAAAATCTCTATCAGACTTATTATCGATGCCCTTTCATGTATACAACTTAATTTTTTTATACTTTTACCAAACGTATTTCACTAAAAAAATAGCATGTGTAAAATCGTAGTTTCAAATGTCTTATAAAATAGCCAATCAATGTTTATTGCATGTATAACTAAATAAAAAAAATGGAAAAAAATGTTTTGGCTAAATGTATTTGGAATTAAATATATTGTTCATAATTATAAGAAAACGTATATAAAACTAAAAAATAAATTATTAAAATTATACAAAATATATATAAATAAATTCAAAATTGCTAAAAAAATAATTCAAAGGCGTTCATAAATAATCGAAAAAATGTTCATATAAAGTAGTCGAGCTTAACCTCTCAAGTAGTGACACTATTAATCAATAGATGTCTCTATATTATAGTCTGTAGATAAATTCATGTTGGTAAAAAAATAATAACTAAATAAATCCACTGTAAGTTTGGTAATTTTGTAATAACTATATGTTCATGAAAAAGTAACGTTTTTTTGCTAATTACTAAAATAAAATATTTATAAATAAAATGCGTGCATCGCCAAATCATCAAATAAACTTGAACATTCAACACGGTAAAATTATCCTGTGCCTGTTTCTGTCGTTCCGTGTATAATACGATAATCGCCCCTGCCGTTGGACTAATAAATCTCGGACTTAACTTTAAATCTGATTCGTTAATACGCTAAAAATTTATTTTTATTTGCATGGCATTATTATAGTCAAAGGCTCATCATAAGCTATATTATTGAACCTTGAAATCCTTGAGTGAGTCTATAAACTTTCAAGGTTGACGTATTTTTAGCTATATTTATGTTTGTATATGTTTATGTATTCATGCTTTTTATGTGTTCAAGTCGCGTCATCGATTTGCACGGGAGGTTAAACTTTGCACGAAATTTAAAATGTCAATGCCTAATATTTGTTTGCTGATAGTGTTTCATGTCTCTAACTTTTTATGTAGTGTATTTTTTTAACGTATTTCGTTACTTAAATGTGTATTAATATGTAATTTGTATATTTTGTATAAATTATGTATATTTATTAGATTAGTCATTAAATATACAAACATATTCTTACTGTCTAGCTAAAAAACGTCTTTCAAGAAAACCTGTGTACATAAATCAATACTTTTATACTATATGTGTGTCCATTTTTAAAATGAAATTTTCTCTAAATTATTTTTCTTGTGTACAGGTCCAATTGGAGCCAGCATTGTTGCGCTAAGCTCAAGCTATATGCTTGATCGTAATCCAGGTCTTTTGATCAGTAAACCCGCGTTCGAATCGAAAGGACCACCAATCATTGCAAAGGACTACAAAGATGATGCGACCCCAAAGAACTTGTTGTAAGTGCGTAAAGTCGTTCAGATGCGATTTGAATTTCGATTAGTAATTGGGATGTTCCGATCGAATCCTCACAGCTAAGACAATTTTAATTCATCCGTTATATTTTATTAAGCGCTTTCCGGATTTATCGTGACAATTTGTCTATACACGAGCGCACAACCACTGTAATACCGAAATTATATATACGTACGTATATAAATAAATATTATGTATCGTGAAAAATCAATGAAAGTCAAGTGGAGTTTTCATCAAGTATAATTACCTACAAAAATACCTATATATAATTAAGTTCTTTTTAATATCAAAGCTCAACGCTATACGCAATTGTAAATACGAGTATAATATATATAAATTTAAAATATGTATAGGTACTTAAAGTACAAATATTACATAACAAAACTGTACATTTACAAACAAAATTAAACTTAAGAAAACTTTACGAATAGCATATAATTAAAAACAATGAATATCGTTTGCGCAACGCTACAAAAACACTACAATATAAAAATATAGTCGTTTTTTGCCATTTTCGTCTGTATTATAAACTTATACACCTGCAAATTTAAATTTT
>JAAAKO020026085.1:0-25594 GCA_010015015.2 Bolitophila cinerea
TGTTTCCATATTGAAGTTTGCTGATTTGAAAATATAATAAAATTAGAAGTGTAAAATATTGTCACTAAACAAAAAAAAGCTTTTTGTGTAAATATTATGAATGTGTTGGTGTGCACTTTCAAAAAGCTCTTGTGAACATCGCTGGCTTAAATATAACTTCCAATTGTGTAAATTACAAACAATTACAAAAAAAGAAAAAAATCGAACATAAAAATTACTAATGTACATAAACATGGTCAAAATGCCAAAAATATTATGTATAGAAAATGAACCCCATAGGGGTGGGAGGGGTTAAAAAAATAAAAATATCTATAATTCAAACAGGGGAAAGGAGATCTTACTCTCCTTTCAGGAGATATTAAAAAAAAACGTTATATTTTATACAATTTTATATAAAAGAGAGAAGGATGTGAGGAAAACAAAACAAAATGGATTTTTTTAATGTCAAATCTATACAGTTCTTTAGTCCACGTAATCTGTGAACATTTAACGATAATTTTATTTACATATAGTTCTTACGCCAGTATACTTAAATAACAATATTGAATCAAAATGGAATTGGTCAGGGAGTGCTATTCCACATCCTTCTATCCGCCAGTTTTTATGGTTGTAATACTTTAAAAAACAGGAAAAATACTCTAAAACAATAAAAAATTTAAACAAGTAAAATACTAGCAAAGATATAAACCAATTGTGGTGATAAACAGTGTTTTTGACTATACATTACCAAAAACCCTGGAAGTATGCAATTTTGTGGTGGTATATTTAGTACTTGCCAAAGTTGAATGGTCTAAAAACATATTAAGCATTTTACATTAACCTAAAAAGGGGTCCCCACGGCCTGTATATGGTTTTAAAAAATAGCAAGGCTAGGCTTTTATAAAATAACGGAAAAAAATGTTTCTCGTTTCTCCACCCCATCTTCACTCTGTAGCAATATGTATAAAATATGACTTTTATTTAATATTTCCTGAAAGGGTTGTTAGAACCTCCCTCTTCTTTTCCAAATTAAACATATTTTTAAAACTTTAAATTGATACCAAACACATTTACCTTGAATCAACGGACCACTCTGAAATATATTTTTTAATTTTTTTAACAAATCTTTGAACTTCTCCATTTTCTAAGGGTGGTTATTAGTTTCCCAAACATAAAATTTTCATACTTGTTGTTGGGGACACACTGTTTGAGGGGCGAAAGGAAGAAAAGTCCTTTATGCACTAAAATGGTCAAAAGGTAAAAAATCGTGGATTATTTATTATTATACATTTTGCGTCTTAACAAATGTAATCCACTAATCAGCGATCCCCTAAAACAGGAGGAAAAAATTCAAAAATGCAAAAAGATGTTCTTTGTTTGTTATAGTTCATTATATTGTTATTTAATTTTAAAATTAAAATGTAAAAAGTATTAAAAGATAAAAATTTCTCTAAACTGAAAAAACGATATCTTTACTACTTTTAGCATTATGATTAAAATAAGATTAAAGTTAAAAAAGATTTTCATTGAAAACAATTTTTCATTTTTGTAGGTTATTTAAAGAACAAAATATGTCATCTTTATGTAATTTAATTTAATTTTTTTATAGGATTTAAAATCCCTCGGTTCGTTTTTAAATATTTCACGAAATAATCGTTATTTTGGCAGAAATACATTTCTAAAAATCTCAATAATTACAAGTTACAAACAAAAATAAGGTTATTGCTATGCTAACATTCTAAACAAATAACAACAACGAGTAGACAAAACATGACTTACAAATCTATGATATTTCATGACAAATGCATACTTTTCTTTTAACCTAAAAACAGTTTTATTTATTCTTTGCCAAATCGAGCACCAGTGGCGCCCACGGTGCCAAGTACTTGCACTACCCGCGAAACGCACGCAGTGTGCTCGCGACTGTAAATGGTTTGTGCTCTCGCCACAACAAAACTGTTCTCATATCTCCCCGTACACACACCCGAGCCTGTCGCACACACACGTACGGTCCATCCACATTCGTGTTTGATACTCCTTTGCGTATGCAATGTGCAAACGTTGTCAACCTGCGCTCGATATTATTTCTTTTTGGTAAATTTTATTTCGACAGGTTGTCAGTCATGTGATTGTAGGCGACAAACCAATATGGCTGATGTGCATTAGTACAGACAGTGTGTGTACTATCGTGTTTTTCGTGGAAAACTTCACTCTTAATTTCAGGTGGTTTTAATTGTGCAATAAATTCGTGTGTGTGTGTGTGCTTGTGCGTGTGAGTGCGTGTATTAAGCCAGTGAACGAAGTGTGTGACTCCGTCGCCGCGAAAATGGCGGACTTAACGCGTCCGCCGTATAGTGACATCAAACGTCCCGAGGAGGTGGTCAGGATGTCGATGACAGACAATCTCAAGTTCGCGGTGCTCATTGGACTCATCGAAGTCGGACAGGTGTCAAATCGTGAGGTGGTGAACACGGTGCTGCATTTGGTGAGTAGCCCTGCACCCCCCCCCCCGTCCCACATTTGTTGTCAATAAATTTATTATGTGGCCCCACACGCCTGCCGTGAGACACGCACGAATGCCGGCAACGCGTGTGTGTATACACGCGCAGCGCAGGCCCCGTTCGTCATGTATTGTCTTTTACCTATCCGTGTGTTTGTGTGTGTGTGTGTGTGTGCGTCTACAAAAAATGATAAGAAATTATAAATATGTCGCACGAAAAACATCGTTGTCTCATATATTATTGTTTTGCGTGAAGTGCACACACACAAATACAAAAACAAGAAACACATCAATGTGTTTACTCAAGTGTCATTAAGCAGCAAACACGCAGTTTCTCTCTTACCTGCACACACATGCACACATACACCTACGCAATCTCCGTCCACCGTATATCGTCCGTCATCGGACGCTCGGCTCGGAAGCACTCTAATAAGAAAAGATTATTTAATTTTCGCCCGACACTAGGCAACTGGCCGCACATAATCTGAACATATGTCTGTGTTCTTTGTGTATATCTTCACTGCTCATCGCGCTTTCTCTTGTCTTTCGTTTAATTAGTCTCTTATGTATTTACGTCTGCATGCATTTGTTTGTGAGTGTGTGTGTGTGTGTGTGTTTTCTGTTGTGTTTACGTGCGTTTACACGATCTTACTAATTTCAACTTAATCGAGTGCAATTAGGAAAACAAAAAACCAGGAAAATCTGTTATACAATTTTCTCTCTATTTTATTTTCTTGGTGTATTTTTGTGCAAGTATGAGTGTATGTATAATTCGTATGATATGAATGAAATTATTGATTTTTGTGTGTGGCGTGTGCGTGTGTGTGTGTGCATGCTAGTGCGACTGCCTTGACTCTATATATATATACATACATTTATTTGTATGTGTGTGTGTGTGAGCTTGTTTTTCAATGTATATGCGTTTAAAGAACACAAGCGAAGGGATGATTTTTGTATGGTTCACCCATTCTATGCCCTGCGGTTCTGATGCTATGCGTACGCCTTGCGTTTTGATGTGGTTTTTTCTAACTGTACATAATGTGTGTGTATGTGCACTAGGGTGGATTGAGACCCCCAGTATCGATTTTTATTGGTTATTTAGTGCACGTTGCGCATTTCTAGTGTGTATTAACTTGTGTGCTTGTGTGAGTGTGTACGACACAGCCGGTTTTTTATATTTTCCAAGAATTATCAGACAGAGAAAGAGTACACATAAGCCTTGCGTGCGTTATCGCTGTGTGACTTTGATAAGAACTGTAGTCATGCTATACCTTTAAATGTCCACTGACACGAAATGTGTCAAACCATGAATTTAAAATCATAAAATTAATATTAATAATATTTGTTTTTTATAGAACGAGGGCATTCGTGGGGCATGTTTCGCTCACGTTTCTCTCTCTCTCTTTCTATCTGTTTGTTCCCACGGTAATGCAGCTGCTGTCCAACATTTTGCAGGCCACCCTTGAAATATTACGTAAACAAAAACGCACGTTTCCCTCCTTCCGCTTTTCTCTTTGTCGAATATTAACGGATGTATATTATTATACAACCAATGGAAACAATATTAACGATGGATAATATTGATACGATTATTGTATTTTTTATACATTAACTTATTCAAAATTTAATAGCAATTCATCATTTGATCGAAAGTTGTTGACACGATTTATAAGTGATAAGTGCGGGGTTGATGATATTTAAGGGGTCCGGTTCATTGACACAACACTCAAAAAATAATTGTCGATTTTGGATATATTGACAAATACTGTTTTAAATTTAACATCACTGCCGGGATTCGAGAATTTTCGTTAAAATAAAAATGTGGAACATTTGTAAATATGAATAATGGGCGACAGTGCAGTTTAGGAATTAGTGCCTGAGGACTTTTTCTTCCCTCTCCAACAAAAGAAGCCCCTTACACTAACACATATATATATATATATATATATATATATTTATGAAATTACCCTCTCAGATTAAGGAAGGGTTCAAAGATTTCAGGCATCATATTTGGCTCTATTTAGAGACTTGGACTCTATTTTTGGACCATGTCTCTAAAAGTCTCTTTTATTCACATAAGATCTCCTAAAAGTCTCTTTATTTTTAACACAAATTTTCAACTAGTTCATTTAACTTATGCTCTACTTTTGTATTGTTTATTATTTCGTGAGATTTTACAATAGAATTAAATGAATTAATACAAAGTAATAG
Organism: Bolitophila cinerea; assembly: GCA_010015015.2. Lineage (NCBI taxonomy): Eukaryota > Metazoa > Arthropoda > Insecta > Diptera > Mycetophilidae > Bolitophila > Bolitophila cinerea. Next base: position 4,691 of record JAAAKO020026085.1, read on the forward strand.
TTACAAAGAAATATTAAAAATTTCTAAGGCGGTGGGCGAGAATCAGCTGAACAAAATACATGCTTCCTTAAAATGTACCTGCTTATTTAATTTATTAGATTTCTTATATTAGAGTTTACTTTCCAATTGAACTTAAGAAAATTGAAATATATAACACTTCAAAAGTTTCGTATTTGTGGTAAAGGTTTTAGCCGTTTAAAAAATACTTTCAAACAATACATTTTGGATACAAAATTCAATTGATAAAGAGGAACTATTTCTGATTAAATTAACGATTAAAATAGAGAGTCTAGCTAATTTGCTGTATATTTCTGTATTTGTTTAAAAAATAATAAATCTTGATCTAAAAAAGGGTTTATAAAATTGATTTTACACTTCAGCATCTAAAGTTGAATTCGAATTTATAAAAATACTGAATGCTAATAAAATAAAGTGGAAGCGCAAAAAATGAAGTATGCCCAAAATATATGATAAACAATTATTTAATTTGGAACCTCATTGTTTTTATTGGAACGCTTATTTGGGAGCTGGCAAATAATTATTTATTTGGGAATTTTTGGGACCCAAATATTTAATTTGACACTCATATAATATTTATCCGGAAATAATGAATAAAACCCCGTCTAAAGTATCTAAAGTCTCCATTTTATTTAAAAAGATATCTATAAGTCTCTATATATTTTAAAATTATTTCTATGATGTCTGAGCTTTGTAAAAAAAACAGATCAAAATAATTGGAGCTTTCCGATTAGGTAAGTTTGTTTGAAATCAAATTAGAGGTATTTAACATATCTATAATTTAAAAATAAATGGGGGAATCGAACATCCTTTTAAGGATATTTCCTAAAACCGTCATATTTCAAACAATTCCCTATAGATGGGGGGGGATTTAAGGTAACGAAACAAAATTATGCCTTTATTTAATAAAAAAAGTCAATACTTGAGTTTTTCTCTATATAAGTGTTCGATTTGATTCAATTTCGTATGATACAGCCGACCACGACCTAAGGTTTGAATTGTAAAATGAAATCGATAGTGCTTTAACAGGGAGTTCCATGGCCTCAAAAGGGGTGATTACGGTATCTCACGCGCCGCGATTTGACATGCTTTTTGGATAGAGGACCAAATAACAACAACTAAAATATATAACGTTATATATGCTATCTCGCTTAGTTTAGAAGATAAAGGCATTTCAATTTTTGATTTTTGAGTCACCCTAGCTTGAAATTTACCATATAAAATTTACCTATTAATGTTTAGATGGTCATTATAACGGTATCTCACTCGCCGCGATTAAATACTATTTTTAATAGAAGGCGATCGACAAACTAAAATAAACGGTACATATTTGCTGATGAAAGGACACAATAGGCCCACAGGGATTATGCATTTGAAAAGTAGCGCGCTCAAGCGCACGCATATTTAAAGTCCCTTTTTTATTATTTATTTAAATTAAAAAAGCGCGCGGTAGCGCGCAATAAAAATACTATTGTCGAAGGATTGCTTGTCTTTCACTAGTTTTTTGTTATCATTATATGCTTGTTTTTTTGCGAAGCATATCCACTAAAAAAAATGCTCATATCTTCTAAACTAAGCGAGATAGTCCTCTATCCAAAAAGCATCTCAAATCGTGGCGCGTGAGATACCGTAATCGTGCCCCAACCAGTCATAATAATTGCCTCGAGCAACAAGGATAGCATTTTAAAATATATTGCAAAAAGACAAGATTTGTTGTTTTATATTTTTATTTATTGACATAGTTTTGGTATATAGATTTATATTAAACTTCCATAGTTAATGTATTATACACAAGTATAACTTTCTGTTAACTTTATTGTATCGAAACTTTTTCCCCCTATTGGTTTAGTGGAAGCCGATGAAACCTATAGATTAGCTAAATTCACACATAAATTGTATGAAATAGAACTGAGGAGACAAATAATCAAACATAAAATAAAATAAATCGAGAAAATGTAATGCCGTCTGCATCGGAATGTGTAATTCTATGATCATGTGTTGTTAAACTGTGTGGCGTGAGATTCTGATGATTCTGATCTCTGGGGCGCGATACTTAGTGTATATACATATTATTTGATAAATATATATGTATATATATATATTTACAATCAATGGATAAATCAAAAACTTCAACGGTATGAAACATTAGGATAAAATTGTATCTCTATAAATCGATCAGTATATATATTTAAAAATTTATTATTTTGATCCATTGATATTTTAATATCCTGAGACTATTTTCTTATCTTTTGCTTAAACTTGGAACAATTGTTTTTATAGTATTACTATTTACAGTTTACAATTAGTGGATATGGTTATACCATTAAATATAATTAGTATTTAAATACATAAAAACCGCATGATAAAATATAATAAATAGGTAGTTTCAATACATTTCTTGGCAGAAAATCGATTGCAAATAATGATAAATAATTAAAAAAGGAAAACAACCATATTGAATTTTACTCGTGGTTTTCAATTAATTTACCAATAGAAAATATACAATGTATAAAGCATAAAACTTGTGGAATTGGTAAATTATTCAAAAAATGTAAGATACTATTTTCTTATGAATTCTTAGTTTTCCATTTAAACACAGAATATCACTGTTTCGATCAACATCGAACGTTTGCTTTTTTACGCGATCCAAGTGTCAGACAGACACCACTACGTTTATTTAAACCGTTTATTATTACCATATTTTAAATGTTTGTATTAATGTAATAATATAATTTGAACAAAGCCATATAGATGCTATTAAAAATATGTTTGGTCGTCTAAAAAAAAATTGGCGTAACGACCGTGGACCCCCAAGATATAGAAAATAATGTCCCAAATTGTTTCTACAATTTATATATAAATATATATATATATATATATAATAATAATATATTACATTAGCGATATTGTAGGACACTCATTATGCGTTTGGCTCCAATTTCTTTGTATGGAATCCTAACAAATCGTTAAAACGACAATAAATTTACTGAATAAAATATTACAATAAATTTCATTGATTTTTTATTAATTAAAATAAGAAAAAAAGCAAAAAAACATGTATATTATGTTGAAGACGTGTCCTGACTTACGCCATTTTGTTTATAACAGCCAGCTGTAGCGAGTGGATTTGATTAGACCATCGGTCCAGTGCATTGTAACGGGCAGCGCATTTGCTCTCCTTGTCCAGCTCCAGCACCTGGTTGACTTGATCTATTCGTCCTTGAATCGTGCTAAAAATGCCGTGCAATGAAATCATTTAAATTTGATATAGTGAACTAATCAAGACAAATATGGAAATTACCTGTCCAGAATGCAAGAAACAAGCAAGCTCTCAACCTCGGACGGTTCAATGTTCAGTTCGGTCGATATAAACGGGATTGCTATGCGTGTATATGGTCGAATCAGTTTAATCAACACCTGAGTTCGAATATTTCGCAAAAGATCTACAAAAAAAGATAAAAATAAATCTCGCACAAAAACAACACAACACACGTACACACCTTCAATGTGCTCCCTAATGAATGGATCTGCCATAATATTATTCCGGTTATTGCGCAGAATCGATTCAAATTCATTGATGTCGTTGTTCTGGTACGAAACCACCAAATTGGTCATTGCCAAGATCTCTGGATCATTTTTGTATGGTTTTGCCTCTTGCGAATCGAACGGGTTGATGCCAGACTTCATTAACCTAAAATGTCAATTCATTTAATTATAGTATGGCAGCCTAGATGCAATTATCATTGTACACCTACATGTTGGCCAGCACAAGATATTTCAGGCAAGTCGTTCGTCGGGGTGAACCAGACTCGTCGTAGTTTTTAAATGCCTCAAAGAAATCCGTGTGTGCCTTCTCAAACTCTCCCTCCCGCAAATGCATTTTCCCGCCACACTCTACAAAACAAAAGAAAAAACCACTTAAATTGATACTTTGCTTTCTTACGAGCAAATGATGCAATTACCTCTAATCACTCCCATAATCAGTGGATGTGGAATTGCGGATTTTATGTGCAATGACTGCTCGTACAATGCCTTGAGTTTCTTATTGTTTTTTTGCACGGTGTACATCTGAATTTCAAGAGCATAGATTTCCAGTAATTGCGTACCCTTCTTTAAATCATCCTCGCCGTCATCTGCCTCGGTGTCCATGCATACTCTAGAGCTAGGCTTCGGTATTTGACAAGACTGATGCAATTGTTTCAGGATTTTCTGTAATTTCGTAAAATCGTTCCTATCGAAGTACAACTTGCCCAGTTTGGTGTTGGTTTTAAACCAAAGACGGTCATTCTTTGCGTCCTTCAGGGCGTCTAGTGTGGTCTCGTAGAAGTTCTGCAGCAACTCCATCTGGAATGTCTCACACTGAATTAATAATGAGATGTGCTCATAGGCGAACACTTTCGTGGTTTTACAAATAATATAAACACTTACATTCTTCGATGTTGAGATATAATCCAGAATTGAGTTGATCGATTTCTCCGAGTGATTACGTGTAACGGCACTCTTGATGTAGGTAAGAAGCTGTTTGTAGCGGCGCATCATTTCATCGTAGTTCAATAGCTTGAAGTTGATTTTGATCATTTGCTTAAGTGCCTTAAAACCCCATTCACCCTTTTCGCCGTTTTCGAGATCCAACACCTTCTGGAAAGATTGCAATGCGGCAAGTGGCTCATCTTCTTTTAGCGCTTTGCTGTTGTAATACTGGTTCTCCAGATCAACGTCCGGCTCAGAGTTACTGTCCTCGGAGTATTCCTGTGAATTATACAAATGTTAAAAAGTGTCTTCAAAGTGTCGCCTTTACTGAACCGGTTAACATAAACAATATGTATTCGTCGGAACGAAATGCAAATATCCCTAACAATTATTAAAAATCTGCAATTATTAGGTAGACGTAATAACAATTTGTTTGACACAACTTGTAAGCTTATTGCCGGACAAATACAATGTTTTTGTTGCAGAAAACAAAACATAACCTGAAAACCGCAAATTCATCTACAAACATTGCACAGTGTCTGTGTTTGTACTTACCAAACCATAGTCCTCTTCATCTTCGCACATGAAATCGTCATCTACGTCGGACATGCTGCTAGACTTTGAGCTGTGCGTCTGATTTTTACGATGGATTTATTGATTTTCAGGTGTTGGATTGTGATCTTGTTAGTTATTTTCGCGACGACAGATCCCTGAAAATGTATAAATATTAAACAACGTATCCGACAAATTCGAGACACAGCCGACAGATATGACATATATGACAGATATGAACATTTGATTGTGTTTTTTCTATGAATTTTGTTGAAGAGAAAGAGAGAACAAAATGTAACGCGTATCAACGCAGATGGGAACAGCGGCAATGCGTTACATTTGGATCCCAGTAAACTTTTACCTGTGCAATTTAGCAACAAAATTATTTAAAAAAATTGAATCAAGTCAAGACTTAAAATCAAGATTCGCGCATTTTGTAAAATTGGTTAAAAAACTTCATTCGTTGATTCTTTTCTCTTGTCTTTGCTACGTAAAAAATCGAAATTTGTGCTACATTTACTATTAGTAGTAAATTATGTAATAAATAAATCATTTGCTACGTTCCCAACCCTGTGTCTACCAATCGGTACTTTCGGCTTAAATATATTAACATCAACATGTGTCACTGAAGGAAAATTGAAATTGGTGAAGTAAGTATGGCTACTAAGATGTAGCCAAGTTTTTTTTTCGAATACCCAGTTGTTTTGTTTTTCCTCTTTATAAAGTGCATTTTTTTAATTTAAAAGATCCCAGTAAATTAACGATCTAACAAAATGCAACAGTCTTGCATTAAAATGCATGGCACGAAAGAGAAGAATAAGCAAAACTCCAATGTTTTGATATCGCTTTCCCTATTCCACAAACTAACCATCTCATTTTCATTATCTGTCAATATAATTTGTAGAGACTAGGATAGAGAGAGAGTAAAAATTCTTATTCGAATCGTAAATTTCGTTGAGTCCGCAACAAAAAATCCAAAAATCCGTGTAAATAATGCACTTTGGGGCCGTACACATTGTGAAAAAGTAGCCTGCGCTACTGGTCTCCGTTGCACCGGTCGAGTAGTGTCCGATACACGTAAGTAATCCCTTAGTTTTGAAACATAAGCCAAAAGCTTAAAATGACCTCCATTCCAATCCTTTGATTGTTCTTTGCACACGAAGAAGGAAAAAATCGATCGATAATTCCAAAGTTTCCTTTTCGTGTGTGTGTGTGTGTTCCCTGTACAAAATATCTGGATATGTTAAATCTAGTTTATTGTTTACTGCACAGAAAAGGGGCCGCTTCACTGCGTCGTAATCTATTTATTATTGTTGTTTTCGTTTAGGTGTTGTTTATGTTTTCTTTGTTTGATCGAGACGTATCGTATAAACAATTTATTATATTTTGAAAATAATATTTCCTATTTTCGATGAATAGCCGTCCGTTCTACAGAGAAAACGCCAACACAAAGAATTTGCAATGAACATTATGCGAAAACTGCGAAGTGGCACGGCGAGCGGCGGCAGCGAATCCTCGTCGGAGAGTCCACCTGATTCGCCACACACTCAACTCGGTCTAATGCACCTGAAGAAGTTATTCAGTGAGTACACGCATCCAAAGGAACCGTTTAGCGAGGTCGAACGAGATTTTAAGCTCTACAACATGTTGCCGCTCTTTTGCAAGGTATTTTATTTATTACTGATTGTTTTTTTTAATTTTTTAAAAATATTTATTTCTTTAGGTTTTTGGAACCACGCACTCAACAGACATGAGCGAGAAGTTCTGGGACATTATGTCATTCGCTCAGCAAATCTCGAAGCTAATGGTATCCGAGATTCGTAGACGTGCTTCGAATCAAAGCACAGAAGCCGCTTCGATTGCTATTGTTAAGTTTCTGGAAATAGATAATTGCGAGGAATCTAGTAACGGTTGGATGTTATTGTCCGCCTTGAATCTGCTGGCAGCTGGTGATGTGACCCTTATTCAAGTTATGACAGCCGCTTCGGTGCCATCAACGCTCGTCAAATGCCTATACTTGTTTTTCGATTTACCCGAGATCCCAGAGTCCGAAGCTGACCAGAACGACGGTTCCGATTTCACTCCACGCGAACGTCGTATTCTACTACAAAAGATCTTCGTACAGGTGCTAGTGAGACTATGTTCGCATCCGTATCCAGCCGAAGAATTGGCTCGCATGGATGATCTTACACTACTGTTTTCTGCTATTACCTCACAGTGTCCCTCGAGCAATGTAATGTGGCGCAAGTCAGCCGCCGAAGTGTTGACCACATTGTCACGTCATGGACTCTCTGATCAGGTTGTCAATTACATACATACCAAGGGTTGTGTATCCTTGTGCATCGATAACATGCAACGAGCACCAAATTTACAGCCTCTTGAAATCGTCGAAATGTTTGTGGCAGTGTTTTGTTTCCTAAAAGATTCCAGTGAAGTGTCACAGGTACTGCTCGAGGACTTTCGTCTTAGTCAAGGATATCTCTTTCTGACCGAGTTTCTAATGAAACTCGAACAGGATCGTCAAAAAAACGATGAATCTCAGGCAGCTATTCGTAATTTGGTCATGATGATTGCTTCGCTTTGTATGTGTGGTTTTATTGAGCTGCGTCCTAGCCAAAACCAGACGAACTCGTTGTTTCAAATGCAGGGATTTCAAATGCCGCAAACCTCATCCCGTGGGACATCCGTGCGGAACTTGCATGCCTTTCAAGTGTTACAGACCGTTTTCATTAAGACCACATCCACATCGTTGTGCTGTACCATTCTGGATGCCATCTCTAGTGTGTACCACTCGGACAATGCAAATTACTTTATACTGGAGTCACAGAACACACTGAGTCAGTTTACCGAACGCATTCACCAGAAAAGTGCTACCGTACAGGAGAAATTCTTCGAGGTACTCGAATTCGTTGTGTTCCAGCTGAACTTTGTACCATGCAAGGAACTTATCTCGCTATCGATCTTGTTGAAAGGAAATCACTCGATAAACTGCAGTATTCTGTGCATGAAGACGCTGCTAAACATTTTGAGGTTAGTCACTTTTGAAATAATAACGTGTAATAGTTTAGTTTTATTTTATACCTATATTTGTAGGCATAACAACGTATTCAAGGACGTTTACCGAGAAGTAGGTATTCTGGAAGTGTTTGTAACCTGCATGACAAAATACGCAGGCTTTCTACAGCAGAATGTTGTCCCGGACAGTGGTGTACATGATGTCGAGCTATCCAATCTAGAAGACATAAAAACAGGTAACACTAACATAAAAATAGTTTATTTAAATTTCTATAACACATTTCAATCAATTTCTAGACCCTAGTGAAGTTCTCGGAAAACTCGTTATGGAAGCTCTTTCGATTCTACTGAACGCCAATAACAGTAACGCAAACGTGTTTCGCGAGAGTGGCGGCGCAAAATTTGTCCATGAAATGGTAAAATTCCGTCATGGACGCAATCAAATCTTGACCATGATCCGTGAGCTTATTCTGTCGTCGGGTGGTGAAGATGACATGCTGTTTATATTGAGCACAATGCACTCGGCTCCAGCGCATAATGTAGAACTGAAAATACAGATTCTCAAGGCTTTGTTGAGTTGTTTGCGTGATAGCCATCGAACGCGTACGATATTCCGAAAGGTTGGTGGATTCGTGTATGTGACGAGTGTGTTTGTATCGTTGGACGGAAAGTTGGCCGACAAGCATGTTGCCATCAACGATAGCACTACATCACCTATAATCAAAATACCGGATCTTCTACAGTTGCTACATATTGTATGTCAGACATTAGCAACGGCGATGCGCTTCGAGCCGGCTAACGCAAAATTCTTCCAACAGGAGATTTGCAGTACATCATTCTGTGATACGTTGCGTTTGCTTGGCTGCTTCGGAGGGCGTACAAAACTTGACAATAAACCTTTTTCGGAAGATGTATCTGTAAAAACGGATGAGGTCACAACACAACAGTACTTTCATACGATATTTTCAGGAGACGTACTACAGCCCACGTTCCAGGCGGCAAAGAACATACCCATTTCATTGTCATTCGTTTGTCTGATCTACAGACTTTTGTATGACATTGCTCTGGATAATTTTGATAAGCCTAACATGTCCGGTGTGTGTAATATCATTGCTCTGAACATTCCTGTCGTCTCAAGCGGTCCTTCATCACAGGCTAAGAAAACGGATCCACGAAGTGTGGTTTCTACACTGAATCTCAACCAACCTCAGCCGGAACCATTGATTGTACATCCGGGAATTGTATTGTGTATGCTGCAACTGCTGCCTTCGGTAGAGCATGTCGGCGATGAAGCAAACGCTCTTTCTCTACAGGTGTACTTGGCTGAGGTTATCAAGAGTCTAGTCCGTACCGAGCGCAATCAACAGATTATGTGTGAGGCTGGCCTGGCTGGTCAGTTACTATTAATCGGACGACGGGCTCTGAGTGAAGAGAGAAATTCTCTTCACGTTGCATTGCAGTACATTCTAGAGAGACTAGCTGCTCAGGCACTGCAACCTACCGAGCTGCGAGAGTTTCTTCGTCTTGGATCACCGTTGTGCTGTGAGAGTCCGAATCTGGTTAGTCCTTACCGGTCTGGCGGACCAGTTCCATTAACACGTATCAAGACACTGGTGTCGATGACAACTCCGCGTGACTTCAGGGCACACGGTTCGTGTACTCTACCGCCTTTTGTCGAGATGGATATGTCCGCTGAAGGTTTCGGTTGTTTATTTCTGCCAAGCGTTGCACCACAAGCTCCAAACTCCGGTGCTAGTCTAGACGGCACCACATTTGGTGGAATCGGATCCGGAGATCGTGTATTTCCACCACCAACTGGCATGACCTTCTCAACGTGGTTCTGTGTAGATAAGTTCTCTGATCCCAGAACCGATCCGCACTGTGTGCGCCTGTTGACTTTGATTCGAACCGTTAATAATCCGCGAGAGGACAATCTGGTGTGTCTAACCGTATTGCTGTCGGCTCGTGATAAAGCCATTATTGTATCTACGCAAGAGACAATGGTTCCAAACAGTAAGTTATCTTTCGATTGTTAAAATTTCATAAGATTTTTTTTAATAATTTAATTTACTTTCTTGTAGACGTCGGCGAATGGGAGCCCGAAGGAACTGGTGAGAGTAGTGCTCGCATCTGGTGCCCAGATCTGTTGCACGAGGGTCAATGGCATCACCTGGTCATCGTACTGAATCGCGCCGTGCTCAAGAACTCTAGTTTTTCGTTGTTTTTGGACGGACAGGTAAATGTTTTTTTTTTGTTTTTTTGCATTAAAATTTTTAAAAATATTACTTAATCTAATATTTTAATCAATCGATATGTTATTTAAAACAATACATAATATAAAATAAAAATCTATTCCAGCACATGCACACCCAAAAACTGCACTACATATCCCAGAATCCCGGTGCGAGCTCTGCGAATCTAAATACCGCTAATTCCGTGTACTCCTTCATCGGTACACCACCTGCGTGGCGCCGTTATTCCCGCCTGTGTTGGAAACAAGGCGTTTGCCATCTGATCGAAGACATACTAAGCGTCCAAGTGGTGGCCACACTGTTTGCCCTTGGGCCACACTACATGGGCTCCTTGCAGGCACCGCAGCAGAACAAACAAACGGAAAACGTTGTACCACTGGTGGCCGAAGAGCGAGTAATGTTCGGATTGAATGCCAAAGCAATGTCACAGCTAACTCTGGCCAAGATTCGAAAGGTGTATAGTCGAGCGGATAATAAAACGATTGCCAAACAGTTGGGCATGAGTTCGCACGAGAATGCTACTCCGATTAGGTACTTGGAAATGAATCTCAGAATTCATTCATATTTATAATATTTTTTTATTTTTAGAATCCTGCATAACTCTGCCGGTCATCTGGCTGGTCCTGCCCGTACCCTTGGTGGTGTCGTTGTAGGTTATCTGGGCGTACGCGTGTTCAGTCCACATCCGGTATCCACAATGATGGACACCGTGGGTGGCTGCAATGTGCTTCTGGGAATCATTGCAATGGCCCAGGACGTAGAGAGCTTGTACGCTGGTGTCAAAGCACTGACATGTGTCGTTCGCAGCAATCGGGCTGCCCAGAGTGAGATGGACCGCAAGCGAAGCTATCAAACGTTGGCAATGTTCTTTAAGAAAAAAAGAAATCTACTTAATTCGCACATTCTTCACCTGACCTTCAGTCTGGTGGGAACGGTTAACAGTGGCCAAGAGACTTCAGCCATACCGAATATTACGGCATTTCAGGTAACTTTGTTAAATCACTATTTTGTATGCTTTATTTATTCATTCCTAATTAATTAGGACATGCTGTGTGACCTGGACATCTGGCATGGTGCCCCGAATGGTTTGCTGCGCTCACTGCTCGAGCATCTTCTCGAACTTGCATCTGAGTCAAGCGAGAAACGCTCCAACATTCGAATTATGCGTGATTTGCAGTTAGTCACGAAACTGCTACACATTATAACGGAAATCCATGATGTAACCGGAACCCGTGAGATTTTATTTACACTGTTGTCCGTATTATTGGGTGGTCAGCCCCGGCATGGAGATTTGCTGCTGTTTGGACAGTACATTGCTGCGAAGCTGCCGAACGTATGTGCATATTTATCGTATCCTTACTTTGTCGGTAATATTATAATTATTTTTGTAGGAATCAGAAAAATCTATAGACCTGAGCCAAGATCACGAGGAAGACTCAAACCCAATCATCCGTAATATAAAATTACGCAATCGTTGCCTGTCGCTATTGCACTCACTCTTGTTCACCAGCCGAAATACCGTCAATAATGTTATCAGTGACGACATATCCCGCATTATCGGAATGGATTGGATTCTCTTGCTTCTACAGCCTCAAGTGCATGCAACAACGGTTATTCTGGGCATGCGTATTCTCGTCGTATTGTGCGCCAACGAATCTTTAATAGCTCGATTCCGTGAGGGAAACCAGAACGGTGGATATCTGAAGTACACGGAGTTTGTGTCCCAAAGTAATAAACTTGTTTTGGGCACACCACAACTAAATGCGACACCGGGCAGTGGTGGTAGTGGAAGTGTAGCTAGTAGTGGTTCTAGTTCTGTGGTACAAGTACAGCCCGGAGTACAATTACCAGCGCAAATAGCCAGTGAGGTCAAAACAGCCGTGCTCCACATTCCTGGCTTTCAGTATTTAGAATGGTTACTGCCACATCATCTTGACATTCCAGAGTTATATTTTCTGTTAACTGCACTAATTATGGGACAACCCGTCAAACTAATGTGTGCTGATCACCTACACTTGGACTTGGACAGAGTGTGGGCATTCCTGTGGGGTGCCCCTGTTGCACAGACACCAGTAGGATCTATAGGACCAAAAGTTAATCTATGTCCAGAAGCTGTCTGTGTACTCTTAGAAATGGTACGCTCAATTGTACACAATGACGAAACATTAGATTGGCTTAAGAGTCATCCGGTCACAATTGTCCAGGTGCTATTCTCATTGTATCACAATTTACCGGATTTTATGTCCGTCATTATGCTGGCCGATGTTGTTAATTCTCTGGCCGCTGTACTCTTTCCGTATCCTAATAAAGAAGGTATTGATTCCGAACCACACAGTGGTGCATCAACGCCAGAGGATTCAAATGCAAAAACTCCCCTGGATCTTTCCGGTCGTAATGGAGCTACGCTCACTGAGAATTCTGTTCGTAAATTTGTAATAGATTTTCTGCGGGTCATAGTTGTGGACTCTCTTAGTCTAGCACTGACCACGAAAACCACTCCAGTCATTGATATCGTACTCGATGCATCTCCGGAGAACTGTGAGCTCTCACAGCAGATTATCTTTCAGAGTGAAATAATTTCTGCGCTAATGGATCACCTGCTGGCTGCTGATGTACTCGTCGGTGAGCAGGCAGCCCTACCGATCGTTCCGTTGCTTCAGAGTCACGTGCAAAACATTGCTCCAAATGTGTTCTATTTAACCGCTCGCGTTGTAGACAAAATGTGGCAGGGACACCTGAACAAAGATCCACATGAAGTGTTTGACTTTATTATTAAGCTAATTGGTCAGGCCAAGCGAAGATCATCTGCATCACTTTCCATTGAACAGCTTCATCATTCTCTTAATCGCATCGTATTGTATCTGCTGTCCCGTCCCACCGAAACTGTAGCCGATCAAATGGCCGTTTTGGAGGCTCTGCACAAACTTACCACACATCGACTTCTGATCTTCGGTGCCGGTAATCATGAACTAGACTTTATAGGCTGTCTAACGTATTGCTTGCTACAATTAACAGCAGACATTAAAATCGTTCTAGACCCGACAACGGGCAGTAGAAACACAACGTGGCACATAAATCAAACAGCCAGTGAATCGATTGAAGCACGTGACGACTTTCTTAACCAACATCAAGGTCGAAACTTAATTGTGGGTGCAGCCTATCGAGTCTGGGAAGAGCTTTACGTATGCAAGAAACCTGCCATAGAAGAGGTGTTTAAGATAACGCTTACGGCACCCGGAAACAGTGCAAAGGCACCAGGATTAACGGTGACACGAGACCAGGTCATAGATTCGGCTACAAAGCTGTGGTGCAACTATGTGGACATCGAGCGGAAGGCTCCTTACCGTGTTCCGTGGGAACTGCACAATCAGATTCAGTCGAAAATTCAGAAGGTCACCGGTGGTCTTACACGACTTGCTAGTCGAAGCAAAGTGAAGAAGGACGAATTCACAAAGGCCAAGTCAAACATTATAAAACAGCGTGCATTCCAGTGGACCGCTATTAATGGCAGACTTGTTCGAGATCTGTGGGAGATGCGCTGTATTCAGCACACACAAATGACACAGCACACGCACAGATATGTGTGTCAGGATTGGTTGCAATCCGAGCGGGAGTTGATACGCGAACGTGGATTGTGGGGTCCAGTGAAAGTAAGTTTTTCAAGGCATTATATTTTTTGCAAATCATAATTTGTATTTTCAGAATAACCCACTCGATAAATGGCTACTGGACACCACCGAAGGTCCGCATCGTATGCGTAAAAAGACCATGAAGAATGACCTGTTTTACATTCAGTATCCATACCGACCAGAACTGGAACTAGCCGATAACGTAATGTCTTGTATTTAATGCTTTAGAAATAATTACTCTTATGGATTTATTTCTTTTTCTACGTAGCGTCAATTAAAATTCAAGGTGGCCACCAGTTTTGATAGCAAATACTACTTTACGTATTGTCAGCTTCCTCCTAGAGTACTCTGTGAACCGGACGCCATTTGTGATGCTAACAAATCTATGGACAAAGGAGACGCTTCGGTCGGCACACCTGTTCAGAGTCCTACCGATCATCCACCAACGCTATCAAGGTAAATACTGTTGTTATTGTTGTGTATATAAATATTTATTTTTTTGTTTATACATTGCAGAGCACAAAGTGAACCTGGCGAAGAGATGGACGAGGAAGAAGACGAAGTAGCACTCATATCAGACAATCAAACGTTGCTTCGTATGCTAGAAGAACAAGAGAAAATCTCGCACATGTTCCGATGTGCCCGCATTCAGGGTTTAGATACAACCGAGGGATTGCTGCTATTCGGTAAAGAGTATTGCTACGTGGTGGACGGATTCACGTTAATCAAGAACCGTGAGATTCGTGATATCGATTCTCTGCCGGCTGGCACGTACGATCCTATTGTCCCGAATCCTGGCGGTGGTAGTCCTCGACGATCAATTACATTGCGTCAGTGCTCCAAGTTCGCATACGAGGAGATTCGAGAAGTGCACAAGCGACGTTATCTATTGCAGCCCATTGCACTTGAGGTGTTCTCATGCGATGGTCGCAACTACTTGTTAAGTTTTCCGCGGAAGGTCAGAAACAAGGTTTATCAGCGTTTTATGAGTACAGCTACGGCAATTGCGGACAATGCACATCAAAGTGTGGCTGGTCAGAAGCGTGGTGCCAGCGTTGAGCAAACGTCTGGTATTTTCAGTACACTTATTGGTGAGACTTCTGTAACCCAGCGTTGGGTGGTAAGTACTATTATATTCGATATTGTGTGGTGTTTTCATTTCTCTAACAACACACTGTTTTTTCGTGGTAGCGCGGAGAGATTTCAAATTTCCAGTACCTAATGCATTTAAATACATTGGCTGGCCGGTCGTACAATGACCTGATGCAGTATCCAGTGTTTCCATGGATATTGGCTGACTACGATGCAGAGGAGCTCGACTTGAGCAACCCGAAGACATTCCGAGATTTTGCAAGACCCATGGGTGCTCAGAGTGCAGATCGTCTTGAACAGTTCCAGAAACGTTTCAAGGTTTGGATTTTGAATGATCTAATTTGATTTTTTAAATCTATTTTTCTTAGGAATGGGATGACCCACACGGTGAAACACCACCGTACCACTACGGAACCCATTATAGCTCCGCAATGATTGTGTGCTCATATCTCGTTCGTCTGGAACCATTCACACAGCATTTCCTACGCTTGCAGGGTGGACATTTTGATTTGGCCGACCGTATGTTCCATAGCATCAAAGAAGCATGGTTGTCCGCATCCAAATTTAATATGGCCGATGTAAAAGAGCTCATTCCAGAATTTTTCTATTTGCCCGAGTTCCTGGCAAACTCAAATAACTTTGATTTGGGTAATATTTTAAATTGATCACATCTGTGGTTTAGAAATTCTAATCGTTTATGGTTGTTAATAGGTTCCAAGCAGAACGGAGAATCTCTGGGACACATTGTGTTACCACCGTGGGCCAAACAGGATACACGTGAGTTCATTCGCGTACACCGACAGGCGCTTGAGTGTGACTACGTCAGCCAGAACATTCACCTGTGGATTGATCTGATCTTTGGCTACAAGCAACTCGGACAACCGGCAGTCGATGCTGTAAATGTGTTTCATCATCTGTTCTACGAGGGCAATGTGGACATCTATAACATTGACGATCCGCTCAAGAAAAACGCAACCATTGGGTTTATTAATAACTTTGGACAGATTCCGAAGCAACTTTTCAAGAAACCTCATCCCAGCAAGAAGATGAACTCGAATCGACAATCTGTGATAGAAACAAATCCGATAATGATGCCCGGTGGCGTTGGTGGTGTGACACAGGTGGACAAGTTGTTTTTCCATAATCTGGACAATCTAAAGCCGAGTCTGCAGCCAATAAAAGGTTAGTTTTGTTTGTGTTGATTATTGTCGGTATATTAGGTGGATTATTTGCTTTGTGTTTGTATAGATCTTAAAGGACCCGTGGGTCAAATCATACAGCCCGACAAAACAGTGCTCGCCGTTGAACAGAACAAGGTAACAATTATTTAGAATTTAATTAATTTTCGTTAATTACCAAATACAAATACAAATACAAATACAAATCTATAGGTCATGATGGCTCCCACGTTCACGCGATACATTGCCTGGGGTTTTGCGGATCACTCGCTTCGCATCGGCATGTACGATTCAGATCGTGCACTCTTCGTGTGCGAAGCAACCGCTCAAAATACCGGTGAAATCCTGGCGTGTGCTTGTCCGAATGCCCGTACCATTGTGACAGCCGGTACAAGCTCCGTGGTCACCGTGTGGGAGTTTGATGCACGCCGCAAATCTTTGACCGTAAAGCACTCACTACATGGTCACACCGATGCAGTGACATGTCTTGCTGCCAGTCCGGCTTACAATGTCATTGTGTCTGGATCACGTGATGGAACCGCAATTGTTTGGGACATGTCTCGCTTTACGTTCGTGCGTCAGTTACGTGATCACGTTGGACTGGTGGCGGCTGTCAGTGTTAATGATTTGACCGGTGACATTGCAACGTGCTCTGCGACTTGGTTGCACGTATGGTCTACTAATGGTGATCCATTGGCTACGGTTAATACAAGCATCGGAAGTGCCGATCGAATGCAGCAAATTCTGTGCGTCACATTTTCGTGTACGCGTGAATGGGACCAGCAGAATGTCATCATTACGGGTTCTACGGATGGTGTTGTTCGTATGTGGTCAATGGAATACGTGCAGGTTCCAATAGATGATCCAAAGGCAAGTATTGGTACAGCAGAAGATAAGGAGGAGGCAGAAGTGGAAACGGTTAAATCCGAGGCGGCGAGAAGTTCGAAAGTAGAGAACATGGTGAAGCAGATGAGCATTGCCGGTGACAGTAATGGCAAGTTTTTTTATATTCTCTCTCTATCGGTAGTCGCAGTTCTTTTTTAAATCAAAATAATATAGTTTTTTTATGTTATGTTTTTATGTTTTTACACCAAACGAAATAAAAAATTATTTATTTATATTCTAATTTATATCTCTCTGCCAGCAGCACTCACAAAGTCCGGATCCGAGAGCAGTATATCAGAAGCCTGTGATAGCGTAAAGGAGTCATCGAAGCGCTTTGAGACCGAACGTGATGATTGCAGTGACACCGAGGTAGAGCCAGCACAAGAATCAGCAATTGTACGCACAACCGAACTGGATGTGCCTAAAAGTGCGATGAGCAAACGTGGCAGTTTAACGAGTGCTAAATCATTGCATGAGATGAAACATGAATCCCCCACAAAAACGTCTACAGTGTCTAGTAAACTGACGGAGTCACGGTGCAAGTGCAATGGTCTGCGTGAAGGTGAGGCACCGTGCTTGTATTGCAGGACACTGGATGCACCGACACATTCTAGGCGACCGGTACTCGAAGACGAACCGACTGTTGCAAAGGGTCATGGTATACGACCCAGCAAGTCAGACACCAGTCTGACGGATTCATTTGTCGTGGTCGACAATGAGTATGGCAAAAGAAAGAATCCGAATGCGTTACGAGAAGGTAACATTTAGCTAGAATAGTATTAGTATTTTTATTTTGGTAAATGTTTTTGGTTTTGTTTTGTAGGATTTAAGTGGCTGCGTCAGTTGGTGTTTAGGTCTAAGTTGACTATGCACACGGCGTACGATCGAAAAGATAACGCAGAGCCGGCCAGTATTACAGCGTTGGCTGTGTCCAAGGACCACAAGACACTGTACGTGGGTGATGCAAGGGGTAGAGTGTTCTCGTGGAGTGTGACCGAACAGCCAGGTCGCGGGATGGCAGATCACTGGCTGAAGGATGAAGGTGCAGATCAGTGTGTTGGTTGCCATGTTAGGTATTTAAATTAAGATTGTGTAATGTAATTATATTTTAATAAATGTATTTCTTTTGTATATAGATTCACACTGTACGAACGGAAACACCATTGCCGCAACTGTGGTCAGGTATTTTGCAATAAATGTAGTCGCTTCGAGTCGGAAATCTCGCGTCTTCGAATTTTGAAGCCAGTGCGCGTGTGTCAGGCTTGCTTTGCCACCTTGCGACACCATTCGGTTGATTCTTAGGTAACCAGAAGTGCAATATATTTTATTTTTTATCCGTGCAAGTATAACGGGAACGCATTAGTAAGTATAAGTTATTTTTATTTATTCTCTCTTTCTCTCTAATGGCGGGTTTTTATAATCAGTGTATCGCACTGTATTATTTAACTAGTCAATCATTTTTATATTTTATTTATTACCAGCAACAAAAAATGCTCATTATAACATCGAGGTTTTTTTTTAAAAAAAACACAGCACTTATTTAATAATTTAACACCAGTTAACGAGCATTGTGCTTTAACAAAATAAGATAAATGCAAACAAATAAATTAATATTTAACACACCCAATATATCATATAATATCTTATATTAATTATTATACTCAATCATTTTTATGACAAACGATGTTTTTTTCTAATCAACATATTTCATTTATATTCATCAGTACGTGTAGTATTTGTTAGTCCAATTTTATAAACCGTATTTACAAAGTACTCGGTACTAAACAATATATACATATTGTAATGTTTAGTAATGTACTAATGTTATTTATTAGTTTATTATATTATAGTTTCCTTTTATATTGTAACGTATATATAAGTTGATGTAAAAGTATGTGTTCGAAGCATTTTTTTTTTGAAAATTTACACCAAACCCAAAGAAAAACTAAAAATAAAAAAATAAAAAATAAACAGAATATAATAATATATATAACAAGGGAAGATTCAAACAAATCTTTAATAACAACAAAAACTGAAAAACAAAATATTATACACCTACACATAAGGAATATATAATAATAAAAAAAAACAAATAATATAAATATTATAATTTAAGTGTTAGCATCGTGCAAAAAACACGGTATAAATATTGTATATCTAAAAGCAGACGTGTAGCATATAAATATTATGTACAATTAGCAAGTGTTTAACATTAGATCGTGACGCAAGTATATAGTACTGCATGAATAATTAAAAAAATATTTATATATATTGTATGTTATGAAATCCTGGAGTCAGATATACTTTAACTATATGCAGTTAGCTGGGGCAGTTGTATGTGCTAGCGAATGAGCCTGAATGAGCCTGAATGAGCGCTACCAGGCAGCTATTGTTTTGGTAAATCCCCCCGCAGAACACGCGCAACTCTGAGTTAATTATGATGTTCAAAAAAATATACAGTATTTATAAATAATATAAAACAACGTAGACAAATAAATAAATGGATAATATATGTTTATCGGATTTTTCTTTTATTGTTTTCTTGTCTTTTTACAAGGCATGAAAGATACCACCCATGGTAGATTGAATGTAATAGGTTAATCACTTCTGTTCTGGCCAAGTATTTTTTCTGCAAGACGTAACGTATTAGGATATCGGAACTTTCCTTGAACCGAGATAATGTAGTAGATTAGATTAAATTTATTTTGGAATATACGTCTCTTCGATAAAGAGACGAACGCACGCAGGTCTCAATCTGGACTTATTGTGCTTTTCCGTTCCTTTGTATACTAAATACCTCTATTAGACTCTAAGAATTACGAAACTTTACAACATCCGGAGTCCACTGCATAGCTTTGGCTTGGTTTACTCCTGGTCGCTGTGCAGTAATGTATAGCTTATATTAAAGCAACTAAATGTGGTAAATTGTTGGCCGTTGGCCCATTTTCGGTTGTAAGTCAAGCTTCTCTTTTGATGAAAATGGCCGACACCTTGTAGCTTCTTTTGTGGAGGATTCCACTAAGACCCTGGAATTTGCTGTTAACCTACCTGGGTTTTAAAAACTGCTTCACATCCGGAGTGCCCACTACGCAGCTTTGGTTTGGAATTCTCCTGGCCGTCAGTACAGTGATGCATATATATTATATACAACATCGTCGGTTGGAAGTCTCGCTTTCCTCTTGTTGAGGATGGCCGACTCTCCTTGGTAACCTTATAGTATAGGAGCAACAGACTTTTCAAAATTGCGAGAAAGACTGGTATTTTTAGGACCTTGCTTTTTTCCTGCACGTTCTTGTGGAGAAGAGAAGTCATAACGGAGTCTCCTCTTATAGTACGCTTTCGAGTCAGATGGAGTATCTCGAGAGTTGGATTTTGGTACTGGCTTACCATGCTAATTTTCTTTACGTTACATCCCCTTCGTCTGTCCTTGCTACCTCTTTACAGTCATGCATATTGCATTGTAACACATGGATGTATATATGGTTTGTCCTTATCGTTAAGAGGTTTTTTGTCTAGCTTTTCTCTATCTTCCGAACTTTATCTGATGCTGGTAGTGAATGAAATGGCAACCACTTAAACGGCACCACAAATCTGGTCGAAAATGTCTGACTTGATTTGGGGCCGTCCATATAATTTGTAACGCTCTATGGGGGAGGGGGGTATTACATTTTCTTACAATGTGTTACGAAAGAGGGGGGGTTTGAGCTGTTGTTGTAAGTTATCATCAAAAACTACTAAGTACACAATATAAACAATACGCATAGATGCACTACATACACACTCAACAATTATTGCAGTCACTAGCACAGTTGT
>JAAAKO020026086.1:0-14114 GCA_010015015.2 Bolitophila cinerea
ACGTGCAGATCGTCCAGACATAACCTGTCAGGACGGTATACTCCATTATTAATATAATCTAATCTAATTAATACTTATTATACGCTGAAAGACTAGAATGACGATTAAATGGCCGTTTTCCAACAAAACCCTGCCAAAATAGATATGATAACCATCATTATGGTTATGATAGAAATTTAAATTGTTATTATCATCAATAATAACTGTTCTCCTAACAATTTTTGATGTTTTGTCTAAAAACAAAAAATTAACCCATTTACGCCGGGCGGTAGAGAATACACCAAATAAGAGGTATTTTAAAAAAGTTATATCTTAGGCCATGTGAGAAATATTACGATAGGGTTTTCTCTACCTCTATGTGAAGATAAAATCCCGCCATTTATCTGGTCATTTTCGTGGTCAAAGTTGACCATATTTTACAAATCGAAAATAATCAAGAAAACAATTACTATTTGGTCTCTCAGTGTATGTATATCTTTGTAAAAGTAAAATTGTAATTAATCCGGATCCGTTGATCACGTAGTCTCAATTTGTAGTCCTTTCGGGAAATTGTCATTCATCAATGAACTTTCATTGTTTAAACGGAACCAATTTAAAAAAAGAAGAAAAAACAACGAGATAATCAAAATATATTATTTTTTTGGTTATGTTATGATAACACAACCGAGTTATAGCACTTGCAAAGTTTTTACCGTTACTTGTATAAGGAGCAAAAAAATAATAGGAGCTTGCAATTGTTAAAGGCCATAGTTAGAGGCTTTTAGTGTTAAAAAAACATCTAAAATCGCAATATCCTCCTGGACATGTGGTAATTTTCAAATCCGACCTCGGGTGGAATTGTTGGTCCTTGAAGTGTGAGAGAAAAGTCATCGTTTGGTAGTGGCTTTTAATTGTGATTCCTTGGATCAATTCTATTATTCGGCTATATTTTACATGCAAAGAGCCATATAGGCTCCTCTTTTTCTGGCTTTTGATCATATTTAGGAACCTTTTTCATATAATAAACTTTGTAGTTTCGGAATTTTTCATTTTGGGATCTTTTGCATTTAGCATTGTGCAAATAATTATATTTTTGATTTTTAATTTTATTACCAATTTTTTTTTAAACAAGCTTTTTGAAATACGCTTGTGCTAGCTTTTTGTTAGAAGTAATTGTATCACCTTTTCTGTGTGTTTCTTTTTAAATGACAAAAAAGACCAAAACAATTGCCAAATATTAAACACAACGAAAATAAATATATATGTGCATTTTAATTAATTCCATAAAAAAATTAATAAATTCTCATTACTCCAAATGCATACGGTACTCAATATAGAAACATCGTATGGTATACCAAATAAACAAATTCACAAAAAAAACATTAAAACCCACAAAACCAGAGAACTAAAGATTGAATTTAAATGAACATTTAACAAATATCATGGAAATGCATATTCCAGCATATTTTGCCTACAGGGATTTACACGATGCGTAATCGCTGTATCCCATCGCATACGTTAATTGATATATTTATATGTAAACTGAACTCATATAAAAATACAGAGAGCGCCATTAGTACAAAATGCAAATATGCGCGCGCAAATTCGAATGGTTTGAAAGGCTCGCTATTTTTTGTTGTTGTTGTTATGTTTGCATTGCTGCATTAAAAGTCATGCTTTTTTTAGTGGTGCTTTTTGTCCGTATTTATTGCAAACAGTAATTACGCATTTTATATAAATGCACATATATGTTTTTTATTATTATTATTTTTGACCCGCATGGGATTTGAATTACACATTATATCGGAATACGTATTTAAATATTGGTAAAAATGAGAATAATTTTAATTAATTTATTTGGTAGAGTTGCGCGAGTTCAATATTTATTATAACGATATACATAAATTTAATATTTTCGATGCTCTGAAATGAGTATATAAAAAAAAAATTTATAATATCTGTTCCCCCAAACATGTTGACCATCCTTTTTTTGGGAGGAAGCGGGTAAAATCTAACGATGCGATTATTTAAAATAAAAGCATTATTTTAAAGCAATATTTTTACTTGATATTTTATACAAATTTAAGAGTCCCTTAAAATGCTGCTGAATTCATGTTTTCTGCAAACGTACGTATGTTTTTAAAGATTATATTGTATTTACGACGCAAACAACATCGAATTCAAAAATATTTGTCACACACATGTTTATAATCCTTATAAAAATAAAAATGTTTGTGATAAACAAATTAAAATTATGTTTGTGTCCATTAAGCAGGACTCGTACGTCTAAATATAATATTAAAAAAAATCAGAAATATGGCTTAAAAAAACGATAAAAAAACGTTGAAATAAAAAAAAAATTATGAATATAAATTAATTGCTGTTTAGTATTTATATTTATATTTATATTTCATCAACATTTTTTGTTATTTAAGATAAATTTGCAAAATTTATGAATTATCGGATCGTTGTTTTTAGTGTAGTGAAAAGATACGTTATTATCAACAATGGTTTTTATTTGAGAGATTGAACCTTCGCTTGCCCAAAAAGATTTTTACATACAATTTTTCTAAATCTGGGAAAGGTGAAATTTAATAAACCAGATAATATAGTTCCCTCTAACAATTTGACCATCCGGTTTTTTTATGGGAGGATACGGGTAAAATCTAATGATGCGGTTAGTTTTAACAAACAAAAACAATATTTGTTAGTTTTTTTAAAATAAAAATAACTATAAAAAAAAAATAGGGATGAAATAAATAAAACTGAAAATTAAAAAATATTATGTCAAAAAAAAAAAAAGTTTAAATACAATATTTTTTTGTTTAAATAAAAAAAGTTTGTTACAAAAACAAATTTGCATTTGTTTGCATGTTTTTCGCCACATTCTTGATGATTTTTTGGTAAGATTTTATTTTTTTATTTTTAGCACAATTTTATTTTATTTGTTTGACAAAAAAGAAAATATTGGCCTAGAATCTTGTTTTACAAAAAGGGAAATGATGCTGCTCTTAAAGTTATGCAGGTGCAAAAAATGTAAATGCAAAATGACCTTGAAAATTCTCCCTTGAAAAACATGCCCTCTAGAATTTTGACTTTTTTTCAGAAACTTTTTGAGAAATTCGAAATTAAGAAATTCGATCTTGATAAATTCCATATTTAGAAATTCTTCATTGAGAGTTTTGGTCTTCACAAATTAGAACTGGCTAAATTTTACCTAAAGAAATTCATTCTTAAAAAACTTAAACTAGTGCTAATATTGTGCTAATATAGATTCTCGTAAAGTGTGTTTTATGTACTAGCAAAATATGGAAATGGAAAAAGGACCTTAAAATTAACCTTGAGAAATTTGTCATTTTAAAATTTTGACTTCAGAAATTAGATATTGCAAAATTTTACTTTGAGAAATTCGATCTTGAGAAGTACGGCCTTCAGAAATTTGACCGTGAGAAAATCGATATTGAGTTCCTTGGAATTCCTTGGAATTCCCTGGAAATCTCTTTTTTTTTCATTTGTCCAATTTAATTTAAGCAAAAAAAAAGTGGCTAAAATCAAAATGAAAGTTTTTACTTTTGCCGTGTCATATTTTGCAATTTAAGCTTTACACTTCCTTAGAGAGGAGAACAACTACTTTTGCTATCCCGGAAATTTCATTAAATTGCCAATCTTTTTTTCAAATTCCTGGAAGTATACTTTTTTGTGCGCAAAATGGCGTCATATTTTTTACTTTATTTTTGGTAGTTTTATTTGATGATGATGATTGGAGGGGGGAACCATTTCAAAGAGACAGGTCCAGCACGTAAGCCACTGAGTGGGCCCATTGTGCTTTAACCCGTATATTAGAGTCGGTCGTTCTCCGGGAACCTATACCCGATCTCTTGACGAACTCCGCAATCTTACTAAGAGGGAGAAGGCGGAGCGAATCAATGGGGATCTTGTAAGAGTGAAATACTTGACATCTAAGGATGTCAAGCGCGGGGCACTCGGCGAGGAAGTGAATCGAAGACTCAATTTCCCCGCACCTGCTCCTTTATAGGTTATCTGAGTAATGGAAAAACGGTTCCAGTCATCCTGCAAGCCAGTCTTTCGAGCCTTGTTAAAAGACCTTCTGACCAGCTTGCGGAGTTTCTGAAGATTGTTTGACCACCATGGACAAGGGGTTTCTTGTCTTCATAACTCTGAGAGGGCAGGAGGATTCAAAGGACTTACGAAGGTATTCAGTGAGAAGCTTTACAGCCGTCTCAAGACCATCGATTGAGTCTGTGTTGAATTTCCATTCGACTGCTCTATCAGAGATGAGGTTCTTGAACTTGACCCAATTCGTATTTCTACGATTCCGAATTTTCATCGGAAGGATCGGGTCAGTACAGAACTCGAAATAAATGCTTTTGTGGTCAGACGAAGTGATATCATTGGAGACTTTCCAGTTCCTAATCAAATTCATCGAACCCAAAGATCACAGAGTAAGGTCGAGCACTTCCTGCCTCCTGGCTGTGACGAACGTTGGTTCACCGCCGCATTACTGACGATTTCACCGCCAGAAAACTGAGCAGTGCGTCTCCCCTGGGGTTGGTGTTCGAACTGCCCCATACAAGATGGTGAGCGTTTGAATCAACCCCGATCGCCAACGGAATGTAATTCAGGGTGCAAAAATTGATTAACTTAACCAGACCTTCACTGGGAGGTGGGTCAGGTGAGTCGCCTGTATGACTTAAACTATATTTCCCTTGTGAATGATGACAAACTAAATTAAATTAAGTTTAATTTTTATTTTTATTTTAGTATATAGATATACATTTTTTATCTTATATTTTAGTCATAATTTTATTATTCATATCCAGTTACATTTCTACATCTACGTATAATATTGTGAACATACATAATTCTGTAATATTATTAATAAATAAGTATTACTTTTATTATTATTTGATAATATTTTATTGTATATTATAAGAAAAACATATAATATCATTATTATTATTTTATAACATGTGCCAAATAACAAAAATAGAGATACTCATAAACGACATTGAACGACTCATATCGTCATATCGTCATATATATTGTAAAAATATTCTATACTGTATTTCGCTGTAATGTAAATTATCTCACCAGCAGTACAGCTTGTACTGAAAAAGAGTACACCATTGGAGAAATTCACCACAAAGCTTTAGATTATTGAGTACTAAATATTAATGTATATATATATTTGCGCCAGTATCAGTTTTAGAAATTTTCACCACACAGACAATTTCCTTATCTTTTTTGTCGTTGAAAAATATTCCGGGATTTGTATATTTTGCCATAAAAAATAATAATAATATTATTTAAAGAAAATATTTAAAAAATAAATAAATTATATAAAATAACTTAAAAGTATAGTTATTTTATGTTCTTCTTAAATATACCGAATGTAGAGCACATATCAAATTATACATAATGCTGGTATTTAGTATTTACACGATTTTACCTGCAACACATTCCACAGCCTTTAGCTAGTACATTTACTATTCAATACGTATAAAGGCTATATACATGTATGTGTGTAGTGTATTTAATATATACCCTTTCCGTCGAAACTCAATATAAATTATATCATTTTCCACACTGTCACCCTTATAGGCATTGTTCCAGTGGGCGCTCGCACATTCAACACTCACAGAATTTTCAATTAAATATTCGTTCGACACCCGCGCAAACGGCAGCATCAGACCCACCCTTAAACACTATACCGAAAATGCTTGACGTTTCATATTCAAGTATATATATATAATAGTATATACGTAGTTTATGTGTGCCGGTGCGCACCCGAAATTGCGATAAAATTAATAAAATATCGCCATTTCCCAAACAATGGCGCACATTTGTCGTTTGTATAATATTCAATTTTATGTATATATGTATATTTGTAAATATATTTTATAAATTGTATGTAGTGCTCTCGATATTGACTATACATCGTTGAGTTTTGTTATTATTTACCGATAATCGAAATATATACACAAAATGGAAATATGTTTTGTGTTTAATTTGGAGCTGAAAATAAACAAACGACACACACATACACATACACATACCCACACACACACACACTATCTACAATTTAGATTTATATTCATTCGCAATTACAAAACAATACATTTCAATCGGGTTTAAATGTCAGGCGCTCGACCACGTGAAGTTATTGTTGTAAGCTTTTCCAAATTGATTTTGTATTATGGGTCGAAACGTGGAAAAGGTATTGTATTTATGTGTATGGGTATGTGTATACTGTGTGTGTGTGTGTGTGTGTGTGTGTGTGTTTGTGCTTGAGTGTGAATTATTGTTTTGTGCATTCGTAAAATACATTAAATAATTATAATATTGTGTTTATATTGAATTTCACTGTTATGAAAATTGAACATTAAATTATACATAATACCTATATTATGTTGTATATTTAAAGCAATGAACAATAGTCGATAGGATTTTATTTGTTTATATATATATATACCCATATATATATTATATGTCGATATTTTAATTGACAGCATTTTATATATGTTTATTAATTACGTTTTTTTGTGGTAGTCAAATCTATGTATTGTAATTGTCATGCAATAATCTCAACTCTATAGACTCTTTTATCAAAACCTAGCTAATAATAATAAAAGAATACGTACTTTACGGATAATAGAACATCAACAGAAGCGTATGTTATCGGTAATAATTCTTCATTCTTGAGCTAACATAAAGTCCACGGACATAATTTCCATTAACGTTAATTTTTAGAAACAATTATGACAAACTAAATATAAAATTAAATTTAATTAAAGAGGACAATTTAAAAAATATTCAAAATACTGTTTTAAAATAAACAAAAAAACTAACTCTGAAAACCATTAATACAAAATAAAAAACGGACCACTATGACTACAGTGTAAGCAAGTTATGACCAACATAACATCACAGGAGTATTTCTTGGCCAATTCTAAGACGAAAATATAAAAATCCGGGCTGAAAAAAGTTCGCCTGAGAAATATCAGCTGTTGGTTTTTTTGTTTGTATTTCGCGTGAGTTAATAACTTACAAAAATTATAATTTTTAAAATGTTTCTTTAAAATTCACCTTTTAGCCTATTTCCAATTATTTTAACCATCTCAGATTTGGCACATAGACTCATTTAACATAAATGCGACCTAATAAAAAAAAAATATATATATAAATATATATTTAGTACAAAATGGAAAATTAAATATATATATACATTTCAACAAATTCTGAAAGGTCTAGGTGATACCTTACTAAAAAAATAATAATAATAAAATAGGACCATCATTTAATTAATTCTAGTAAGTAAAGTGGCTAAGGCGTAAGACAAATCAAATAACACCAAACATCTGCCATTTCGCAGAGTAAAATTTCTCGACCAAAACTTATTTTTAAATTTCTACTTAGAATTGCCCAAGGAATACGCCTTAAAAATACTTTTTAAGTATGCTCCAAAGATAGGAAAATAAGCACTTAAAATTATATGTTATGCATCGCATTATTTAAATAAATACCAAATATTTGAATGAATTAAAAATAATGCAAAGATAACGTTTCAGTTTTTTCTTTTTTTGGTAGATTTTTTAAATTTACGGATGTAGTTCTATTTTCTTGTAAAAAATATTTTATAAAAAAAATAAATTTTTATAGTCTTTTTTATGCTTTTAATTTACTTGTTAGGGTATTTTTTAACATTAAAACAGTCTTCTTCTTTTATTGTTTTATGTTAGTTAAAAATTCTAATAAGAGTAACCGCTACAACAACAACAACTCTATTTTATAGAAGTGAACTTTAGCTATTACCAAATGCAAAAATATGCAAAAATAGGCTCCTAAAAGACCAAAATATGCAAAAATATGCAAAAATATGCATTAACAAATATGACCTAAAGAAACAGCTTGACTTAAAATAATAATGATAACTCATTTGTAATAGGTAATATTCTTATACGATGTCTTTTTTGGTTGCCCTGGTAATTACTGAAGTTTTGTGGTCGTTCTAACCTTTTAACCTATTTCTACGTAATTACAACTACAAAATACAATTCCCTCTCATTTAAGTTTTTTTAAGTAGTCCATCAAAGAAGATTATGGGGTTTCTCTATTTAAAACAGTTATAAAACAAATGGGTATGGTTGACGATCCTAGGCAATGAGTTTATCTCTGATGTCTTTGAAAGTTTCCTTTCCTAAACACACTCAACACACTACCCTAAAATTCATTAAACAAATTAGCGATTAAAATTCTCTCCCACCTTAAGGTGGAATTTTCGTTAAAAACAAATCATTTCGTAATAATGTAAACCTTTATTCTTCAATTTTCTTGGGTAAAGACACTAGCATCATTTAGTGTCCTTACCCAAGAAAATGTAGGAATCAAGGTTTACATTATTATGAAATCATCCTATATGATGGTATACTATTATACTTAGTATACTAAACAAGACCATTATATATAATGTCCATGTCCGCTTGAATTGGAAATCCATTAAAAATATGACATTAAATCCATGTATTTGCAAGAATGGGAATAATTACCATGGATCTTATGTCAGTTTGGAACTGACAAAAAGTCCATTACATTATATCGGTGGCCATATTTTAAAATATTATGTTTATAACATAATACAGTTAATTTAATCCTTAATCTTTAATACAAAATCAGTATAGCTGATGTAAAGTACAAAGATATGTTAAAATTGAAAAACTTTTTTTAATTTTAATTATCTGTTTATCTGTATCACAAATATATCACATTCAAATGAAATCATTAAATATTTAAAGTATGTGTAGATAAGAAATCCATCTAGTTATTACGTATCAGCAACGTGACTGAAACACTAGAATTTAGTTTCAAAAACGTTATAAATTTTTAAATAAAATTCATCATCTCTCTAAAAAACGTGAAATGATCCAATGTCTAGTTTAAGGTATCATGTGCACAACCCAATAAATATCACATATAGATGAAAAAGGATTTAAGAGAGAGAAAGATAAATATAAGATTCATTTACACTATAATATTTCTTAACTAAGTTCTATTTGGAAGTGCATTAAAATGGATAATTTTGCTTATAGAATTATTATTAATTTAGTTGAAATATTAAATATCCATAACAAAAATGCATTCGTAAAACGTTTAAAAAAATATTTTATTTTTATATTCAGATTATTTGTACATGTGGTCCATAATGAACTATAGGCTAATGAACATAGGCTTTAGGCATATAATATCACCGAGAATTATTGGAAGGAACACTCAACTTTTAGAAAACAAGTTGTTCAAGAGTTAGCACAAGTTTAATGAAATTAAAAATATATTTTCGGAATCATTTTCTCAACTTTTTTAATTGGTAATATCTAATTTCAAATCAGCTTCAAAAAATCTCATAAAATAATGATGTTTCTTTCATTAAAATAATATGCACGACTATGAAAATATAAATATAAATTTTCGAGCATCACGTTTTAAATTACATGATTGAAATAAAAGCGTTGTCATGTAGTTTACACTCCAAACATAAATTTTTAGAATATACATCTCAATTACGAAAACTACTTACATGTAATTATAGAATTGAATAACAATTATTTCATTGATTCATATTTACTGCAACAAGCAATTTTCAATAATCTCAACTCTATTGACACTTCTATCAAAACCTAGCTAATCATAATAAAAGTATACGTACTTTACGGATAATAGAACATCAACCGAAGCGTATGTAATCGTTAATAATTCTTCAAAATCCTATTTGGCATCCCCATAAAAGTATCATCATTCTTCTTCAATTTGAATCGGGTGTATACAAATATTTGTGTAAACACAAACACATAGCATCCAATGAAATTGTCCTCAGTGCGAACTGCAAAGGAACGCAGTGTGAGTATATACATATATATGTATGCACTATACTTTTCAATCGTTGCAATTTGAAATATATACATACATTCTATAAACAGAACATATACGCATATATGAAAAAAAAAACTGAGTTTTTGTTCGTTTACTATACCAAGAAATGCACACGGGGGCAAAGTCGCGAGCGGAATTTACTTGAAATCATATTTTTTCTGACTGGTGCCATTTAGGAACCATTAGTTTTCCACCTCGCTGCCTCTCTCATCTGTGGATAAATATTATTCGATTCTATTATGAGCCCAAAAGATGAAAAGGATATGTGTGCAGAGATAATATGTAGAAGTATATGTATTATGTATTCGATACGTGAAATATATATATATAATAAGTTTGTGTATTTGTAATATATTGTATAAGATATATACTCGTATGAAACGAGGGAGACTCATCTTACAGTTGTAAAAAGCACTTGTGTGCGCCAGCGATGGCCAAAAAGTATTTTATTTTTCTATTTGAATCGCTTTTCAATTGCTCCAAAGGTTATTTGTTGGAATGCCAAATCGTTATGTTGGAATCGAGCTCGCGCCCGAGCACACGCAACACTTGAGAAAAAGGTATTCAAGGGTTTGTGCTCGCAGGCAAACGTTAAAAATACGTTTATATGATATACGATAAAAAGTTTGTTTGTATATACATTTGCAGATATTTTCATTCACGCTATCGTTAACTTGGTATTTATGTTATATTTTATATACTGTCATTTGTATATATCACTCTGAATCCACTTAAACTGATATTTTAGACTTTAGACTGTTATGTGAACCTTAAAATGACTTTTAATTATATTTTATAATATAGTGCATTTAATTATATTGCATTCCAATTGAAATGATTTTGTGTTATTCTTTAAAATTGATTATAATGGGGTAGGCGCGTAATGGCAACCTCGTTACTCTTCATGTGTTTATTTGCATGTGGTTGCACGATTAAACACGCAATGCACACGTTCGTTTATTGCACACTTATCGCACCCCTTTTTGTATTGTTAAAGCTCTGCGCCGCTGCCGTAGGGTATGTTTTATTTTGTGCTTATGTGTATTAGACGGGCAGACGTGTGATCGAAACATATTTGTAGATTTATTGGTTTAGTTAAAAAAATATTTGAATCTAAAATAACAACTAAGATTTGTATCCTGATTTTTGTAAATTAAAATGATTTATCCTATATACCGTATATGCCACTATGCAAGGAAGGAGTTGAAATATTTCCGTGAAGCGTGGACTGATCTATGGTTCACAGAAACCAGTCAATTTCCAACCGCAGTGATCAAGAAATTTAAAATACACATATGTCATAGTGGTAGCAAAAAAAATGGATACGAAGAAAAGGAATATGCTTTTTTAATTGACGGAAAGAATAATCTTTAACCTTTTGAGAAAATCGGTATTTTCATTCACGTCAAAAAGCTTTTTAAAATGTTCAAGAATTTCTTAAAAGATGTAAATCTTATTATTTTAGATGAAAAGATGAGGTTATGCTCAGAAAATGTATCGAAAATCTTGAAGTATAGCTATTTTTTTGATAAATTTTGTATTTGCAATTTATCAATCAATCAACATAAAATGGCAAAGGTTAAATCATTTAAAAGTCATTTATACACAAAGGCAACTTTAAGAAAAGTAATTATATTTATACGTTCAAATATATAATTTGTTTTTTTTTTTTGTTTATATTATTTATAGTTATAATAACTGCCTGGTCGCTAGAAGTTTAAGGGATAAAAGCCAATTCAAATAAATGAAAGGACATATGTTAAGGAATTTTGTCTTAATCAAGATACAGCGATGCAACTAAAATCAGAAATGGAGCTCCAAAATCTTGATTTAAAATATAAATATTTGCAGGGATAGACTTAAAATTAAAAGCACAATCTGCATTTTTTTTGGAAATGGTAGTTAATTGAGGACAACATGTGAAAGATAACGAACAAGTATATAAAATTTATGATGACAACAAGCAAAATTAAAAATACAATAATGGGATTTATGGAGAAAATTGTAATGGTATCTTATGCGCACTATAGTTGGTTCTCATATATAGCATATCAGCTGCTGAAAATGGCTACCTCTATTATAATCGGAAGCATTTTTACAGTATTAACTTGCTTGCTGAATGTGATTCTAAATTAAAAATACTATTTACGGATGCGAACTATCATAGATCAGTTCACGACTCAGCCATTTGTCAATTATAATTTTTAAAAACATATGTGGAGCAACTTTCAGCTGATTAGAGTTGCCTAATTCTAGGAGATTTTGGATTTCCAATTGAACCATGCTGACGCCTATTGTGAATACTTTGCCGGATTCCATAGAAGCAAAATATTATATTGCCCATAAGAGTGCTCGCAATGTTGTTGAACGAACTTTTGGCTTCCTGAAAATACGTTTTAGGTATTTATGCCAAAACCGAACATTACACTACAATCTATACCAGAATTTTAATAATAATATTTTAGAATTTTACACAGACAATGCTAAAGAACCTTTATTTAATCATTTAATTGTTTGTATGTTTATTGTATAATATTTATAGTCAAGCACTATATACCACCACAAAATTGCAATCTACCAGGGTTTTTAGTGATGTATAATCAAAAACAATATCTATATCACCACAATTGGTTTATGTCTTTGATAGTCTTTTACTTGTTTTAAATTTTAATGTTTTAGAGTATTTTTCCTGTTTTTAAAGAATTACAACCCTATAAAGTGGCGGATAGAGGGATGTGGAATAGAACTCTATGACCAACACCTTTTTGTTTCTTAGATTTAAGTATTTTCTTTATCCGATACAATTTCAATATTGCGTATTTAAGTATACTGGCGTAAAAACCATATGTACTGACAAAATAAAATAAAAGTGCTGACGTTATATATATATATAAATATGGAAGTGTATATATGTCACCACTAGTGGTGATGTATAGTGAAATTGACTAAACGTTACCACTTTTTTTATTTAAATATATATACGGCTATTCCACGTGAGTTCAGCCAATGATGATATTCCTCTTCATATTTGTGAAAAATTGGGTGTGGTGAATTAATCTCAAGAGATTTAATCTCACAGCGATTGTGCATAATCTTCACCGTGTATTTTGTTGTGTTTTTTTTTGTTTTTCAATAAAAAGACTTAACGTCAGGAAATTAGGACTTATTCTCACGAAATATCGTGACAGTAATGCACAGTCTAACTGTGATTAATTTCCAAGAGACTTAAAATTTAAAAAAATAACCGATTTGCATGAAGTTGCTTACATATTACCAATGTCAAAAAATGTACTTCTTACAGAATCCCAAAGTTGAAAACATATTTTATGAATTTTATTTTATTAAAATTGTTATAGCCCTGTAATATAATCGTTTAAAGTGTCCTGCCGACAAACTCTTCCTAAAATTCTATGACTTCCTTCCTCAATATTTCAATCAGGCTTTTTGGTCATCTTTTTAACAAGCCCTTCCTAAAAATATATGACTTCCTCTCAAATTATTTCCATTAGTAGTTTTTGGTATATGGCTGTTGGGTGAATTTCGTTTTAAGGTGATTTATGAGGAACACTTTCTAAGATATGTCTTATACCTAATATATTTATATATAAAGTCACTTTAGAGAATACTGCACACTTTTGATGATGGATGGTCTCAAAAATTAAGAACATAAATGTCTTTACCCCATTGGGAATATTTGTAGTTCCATTATGCCCTATAGACACTTTCACTTCAGGTCTGGATAAGTTAGGAATTGAAAACTAACCTTTTATCGATTGCCTAACACAGTTCAATTAGTTAACATGGATCCTAGGCGGCTCTGGCTTCTTGGGAAACAAAATTTTCACGAATAGGAGAGCAAATATCTAAGATCGCATGAACAAACTTCATACTTTAAAATTGTAGAAACTTTGTACTTTTATTCCTAGCCTAAACGCTTAAAATCGACCCATTACATTACCCTATTACATATTTACAACATTTTTTTTCTAACTGTATATCATTTCATGTCATTATTTAGTTTTGCTCTCGTTTCTATTTTGCGGAGAATACTAGCACTAACTCCTGTCTGTTAATAATTATTATTTATTCTAGGATAATGCATTTTTATATTGTTCTTTATTATTTTTGTTGCACAAAGATATGCATTACATTCACAAACAACAGTACATGTAACTACAATAAATATATAT
>JAAAKO020026097.1:0-14114 GCA_010015015.2 Bolitophila cinerea
GAACGTGCAGCTTGTACCGTCTCATTTCGTTCAGAACTTGTTCGCGGCGCCCATCCGCGAACAAAGTTCGAACGTTCGATACGATACTCAAAGGAAAATTCGAAGGTGAGGAAGTTCTCATTCCGAGGATGCTGATGATCCAAACCGATATGCCGTTTTGAGTTTAAACGACTTCAATTGACCATTAACAAATCACAGGGCTAATCCTTGAAAGTTTGTGGTCTAAATCTAGAAAATCGATGTTTTTCCCATGGTCAATTTTATGTGGCATGTTCACGGGTCGGAAGTCCATCTGCGCTATTTATTCTTGTGCCTGATAATAAAACAAAAATTGTCGTCTATCACAACGGTATTCACTGAAGAGTACAACCTATGCACAAAAATACATGGCCAATAAAGAATCATTAAAATACTTGATATTTTTATTTACTTATATTCAATATCTAAATAAAAATAAATCCAAAATCTGCTCATTTATTGCCTCTAAGGCGGAACATTGTTCGCTGGTCAGCTATATATAAATCGGAATCTAACATTTCTACATTTTCTTATACTAATTAGGAAGCCTAATAGGCTATTTCTAAATATTGTTTACCTTAAAATGCAAAAAAGCACCTTAAAAACGTCCTTCTTAAAAAAATTGGTACATTTCGAAAATTATTGTCCCTTTAACAAAAAGGGTTCACCTCACATCGATTATAATTGACATCGATTCTTTTAAGGTCGATGACAGTCAAAGTTTTATCGTTCTAATTTTTGTATTTTTTACATTTTAAAAAATATTCTTATTTACACTTATCCAGAAAACTAATAATGGTAATGTGTTTTTTGAACTAAAATAAAGTGCTAATGGGGACCGGTGTGCGTCATTAGCAAAATTGTATGTAGCATCGTCTGGAATTCTTCATGGGACCAACTGGGCCTGGTCTAAAAGCAATAAAAGTGTACTTTTACTTTTGCCTCCAAAGATTCTTTCAAAGGTCTCTTAACTTCCTGAAAGGTGTGCTTCCTTCATGTCCAAGTGGCGAAACACTATGGAAATATGTCCTAACTCCACGCATTTTAATTACTTTTTAATAGTGTTCTTTCCCGTCCATCACTTGGTGCATTTGTCTTGGTGCTTTTATGCGATCAGAGCCACGTATGGGCGGACTTGATGACAGATTGTTTAAAACTAGTGGCCCAAGGAAAAAAATCTCCCAATATTAAAGTTGGCCTGTGTTGTTTGGAATCGCCTAGTCGAATTGCAATAAAATACGGCAA
This sequence comes from Bolitophila cinerea, assembly GCA_010015015.2. Taxonomy (NCBI): domain Eukaryota; kingdom Metazoa; phylum Arthropoda; class Insecta; order Diptera; family Mycetophilidae; genus Bolitophila; species Bolitophila cinerea. The sequence goes on from JAAAKO020026097.1 coordinate 1,264, forward strand.
GCGAGTTTTCAAAAGCTAGTTTCGATTTGGAGACACATGCAAGTCTTGTATCAATCAAATGTATATTAAATCCATTATTTAGGTAATTCATCGGCCTCTTTTACGAATACAAAATATATTTATAATATTTGATAAACGGAGAAACGCTCTACGGCACATATAATTATATAGGAGTACATATTACCTAACCTTTGGTTCGAAATTATTTCTTGTACACAATTAAGTGTTTGCCCTGCCAAACGACATTCAATTAAGAATGCATTAAATATAAAATACCCAATCGTACAATCGTGTATATCTCTGTTTACACAAAAAAACCACAACAAGTAAGCAAAAAAAAACATCGAGGGTATGTGACTTCATTTATCATTGTTAACCGACCAAATGCAAGCTCCTATCTGACGTGATATCTTTATAATATGCGCGACCGCAAGCGCAAGGCGTATACATACGCATATTACATAATATATATGCTATGTTGGATGGTGTCTCAATTAAAAGCTCATCATACTGTTGTTGATATACACTCCTGAACAAATAAAATTAACAACCCACTTGGAAAGTAAATAAATAGTGTATTATAATGAAATGTATACACGTAACTGTGGAACATTGTTAATGGGAGATGATGTTTGCACCTGTTAATTAGTCTGAAATAACCTACATTTGAACTTATAGTTCACTGTAAATTTAATCGCTTGAGATCAATTGTTCTCAATCGATCATGTGATTAAATTTGAAGGATTTTAAAGAATTGATTGTACTTTTAGGTTAAAATTTAATGATAAATTTAAAAAATATTGTTTTCAGTTTTTTTTGGCTTGATAGTAAAATTCTATTGTCCAAAATTCAGTTTTTTTTTTAATTTTGGATTTCAAAATTCTGGTTTTCAAAATTCTTGATTAAAAAACCCTCTTTTTCAAAATTGTGAATTTCAAAAATCAAGTTAATAGGTGATCGGTGAAAAAGTCTAGATCACAAAATTTTGTTCTCCATATTCCGGATTTAAGTTAAGGTAACTTATTGAAAAATAAATTGTCTTCGATTATGATTAGTAATGTTTGGTTTTAAAAATGTATTTTTGAAAAACCTCAGACAAACTTAAGAATAATAAAACCAAGAAACCAAAAAACCATAAATCCTAATCTTACAATAAAATCTGAAGTGAAAAAAGAACCACTAACCATTTTGTCCATTCCAACGAATCATTAGGAAGTTAACTACTTCCTAAATGGCCCAACAAACACACTTCAATATATTTATATATTTGAATGTGCAAAAAAAACTTGTACGTATGTTTCAGGATTATGTTACTTGGCGTGTGTTTGTTACTGAGCACCGCGCACGTCCGGCCTCGACCGACGCGACGCATTGCAACGGACGGCACAGCCGACGCGGCGATAATTATATACCACATAAATGTGACCAGGCAAACGATACAAATGCGATAATATCGGGCGCGCAAAAGTGCCTAATGTCTGTTATTTGTGGACTGGGGCGCGCACGCGAATTTAGACAGGTATAAAGACAATTTGCGCATGCGCTCGTGCGCACGCACAGCTTGCTTCTCGGTTTGCACACGTATGTGTGGCGCATGTGATGGCGCATGTCATGGCGCATGATGGCGACAAGGAAATAGGGTGAAATTTGCAATTGAATTTGATAAATATACGAACATTTGCACAAAACCTTTTTTTCGTACTATATTTATAGTTTGTTCGTGTGTATAATTGTCGATTGCTGTTTATAATTATTTTAAGGTATGCGCTTTACCGTTATGTTTTGGTTGTTGTTGTATATAGTTAGGCAGAAGCAGTATAGATCATCTGGAGATAAGGAAATTCTGACGTAATTGTTGGGACACTCTGCTGAACAGTTGGTATGGCAGTATATAAGATCTTAAAGAATGTCAACCGTTTTTTTTTTATATTAACCCTAGGATGTAAAGTTGGCCTTTCGAGTCCCTTTTTGACTTTGAGTATAGTCGCCATTTTTTTCTTTGGTCTGAACGCCAAACAATTTTGTGCCAACTACCGCTTAGGGTTTCTGAACATTAAGAAATTGTTTGTGGTGATTTCGCAGAACAAAACTTGTCTGTTCTGAATAATATTACCTGACCCAAAATAAATGAAGTTTAAATTAACCATTTTGCATAAACAAAGCAAGAAGTTTTTTTTTTGCCAATGCTCCAGTAAACAAAAATACAAAGGAAAAAATCTTAGACCTCAGCTACAAGTATGCACAACACATATATCCAATTTTAGGCACCATTTTTAAAAAAATGCATAACCTCTGGCCAAAACCGGCTGGGCCTTCTAAGTAGCTGGACATCCTAGGGTTAGATTAGATTAGATTGATGTTGGAATATACGTTTCTTAGACAAAGAGACGAACGAACGCAGGTCTCAATTTGGATCCATTGTGCTCTTCCGGATTTAAAAGGAACTACATCATACTCAAACCATTTCGATCTCTGCATAAAGCTCGAAATATTTTTAAGTTTGAGCGTAACCAAGTCGTCTGGGTTTAGGATGAAGCATCCTAATATAGACAACCTTAGTTTCATGAGGCTTGGGCATTCACATATAAAGTGTTTTACCGTTTCCTCTACCATACCACACCCTCTACAGAGTGCGGAGCTCTTAAGTCTAATTTTATAGAGGAGCTTATTTAGACAATGACCCATAAATGAGATTGATCTTCTATTCAGTGCCATTTATAATGTATCTCGCTATACCTAATGATCTGGGCTTCTGATAAAGTTTTTAGATTTTCATATACTTACTTGTATGTTTTTGACTTTGTCTCGGACCTCCGTTCTAATGGTCGTTTAAGATGAGCACGCCGATGGCTCCCATAGAAGTCATTGCTTCAACCATTTCTGGCCATTTCGTCGGCCTTATCATTTCCAGAAATATCGGAGTGACCAGGAACCCACCGCACCTCAACATTATTACTAATGGATAGCTCTGTGAGTTGGTCGATACATTCCTGGACCGTTCTTTTAAAGCAGCTTGACTGTCCGAACATATATTACAATATTTTTGTCTACTAAATGTATAGCTTTTGGTTCAACAAAACTGGCTGAAAACCGTCGCAAATTTACCCAAAGGGATTGCTGTACTAATTGCGGGTTGTGTACAAAATACACCGGCTCCAGCTTTAGAATCCACTTTGGATCCATCTGTATAGATATCTACTTCATTTTTACATGGGAGTGCTATCTGGCTCTTCCAATCTTCTCTGCTATAGTAAAAGTTATTACGAAGGACTTCTTGAAGTTAAATTTTGGAAGTATTTGGTCGGAAATCATTTGACAGTCTGTTTTGTTAAAAACGGATTTCATAATCTTCCTGTAACAAAGATCGTTAGATCTCTGCTCCACGTTGTCTATGCTTCGAAGTCTTTGTGCTGTCAGAAATGCTTCTGCTTCCATAAATAGAGCAAGTGGAGGTAGGTCCAATAACACTTCAAAAGCTGCCGTTGGTTCAGTTCGTATAGCACCAGTCACACTAATACATTGCACCATACAATTGCAGCGAATGAAACTTAGTGTCTCACAAACATTGTATACATCCAATATTAGGTCTTTGGTGAAAGTCACACTTTACTGCCCTTCGACATTGCCATAAGGACCTACTCGCCTTGGTAGTATAATTTATTGTCAAGGAGAACACCAAGATATTTTATCTCTTGAGTGATCGTTATCAGTGTACCATAGAACATTGGAGGCGTAAATCTTTTGATTTTTCATTTTCTAGTAAACAGCATTATTCCAGTTTTGTCAGGATTGACACTTAGACCAACGCGTGTGCACCAGTTTTCGGCAGTGGACCATCTCTAATATTACGATCAACCAGCCTTTATAAAGTATTTAGAAAAAAAATAAGTTAGGCTAATCGGTCTTAAAGCTTTTCATATGAAGCATTTCCAGGTTTAGATATAAAAATTACTTTAGCAACTCTCCAAGCATTAGATATAACATATATTTTAGGAGTAAAGCATCTCTGCAAAATATTTGTAGGCTTCACTGTAATTAATTCACCATATCTTTGTATTGCCAGCACTTTATAGGGATTAAAGGATAATATAGCCCATCTTACTTTATCCTAGGGTTAACCAACGCATTGGCCAAAAAGTATATTACCTCCATTATACCGCTGGTGGGAAAAGGTAGTAAATATATATTTGCATATCATCTGAAAGTTAGTGTTAATTAAAAAAAATGGAATAAAAGCTTGTAAGTTATAAGGCTCTCAATTTATTGGATACTACACAATTAACTTTTGGAGTTCTTAAAATTCAAAAATGCGCTCTTTTTAATTAGTTTTGCGAGCATATATTTTTTTTTTCAATAATGAAATCTAACAAAAACAAAAACGAGATCTAAAAATTAAAAAAAGGGTTTTAAAATAATAAACTTGCGTTCTTACAGATTAGCAACTTAATAATTAAAAACTGAATTTTAATTTATACAAATTTAAATGTTAAAATATAAAGTAAAAGCCCAAAAAATTGGTGTATGTCCAAAAAAGATAAATATATCATTTCTTATTTATAAATGATATATAAATGATGAATATATTAGAACTATTTTAAACAAATGAGTAACAAAATTAAATTATTGCGATCTTTTGTAATTGCAGAGACATCATGGGAATAATTTAAAAATCTCTACAAACTTAAAGACATTTTTATAAAAATATATAGATCATAATAGAAACTTTATACAGGATTTTGAATAATTTCGAAAAAGTATTAGAAATATAAATATACTAGGTCATTCAATAAGTACGTAGGATGACACATAGATGGTGTAACTAGATTTTGTCCATATGATTTTTATTTAGTAGTAACCATTAGACGATACGTGTATAAATTTGACAGCAATTTCGTGTTTTAATAAAGCATTGCTTTTTGATGGAAATAAATACAGTGGAAACCAAACAATGGTTTGATAAATATTATCCGAACTCTGCTCCATCGAGACAAATGGTAGAGAAGTGGATTGCTAAATTTAAATATGATCGTACCAGCACAAATGATGCAGAGCGCAGTGGACGCCCAAATAAGGCTATTATTCCAGAAAACATCAAAAAAATGTCCAAATTGGTTATGAACGATCGCAAATTGATGGTGTAAAGATATGAAATGGTAGTGTTTTAACCATTTTACACGAAAATTTGGGTATGCGATAGCTCAGTGCAAAGTGGGTTTTGCGTGAGCTCACAGTCGACCAAAAACAACAACGAATCGATGCTAATAAACCGCTAATAAACCGCAACAAAATGGAATTCTATCGTCGATATGTGACAATGGATGAGACGTGGCTTCACAATTACACATTAGAATCCAAAAGACAGTCAGCTGAGTGGATAGCAGTCGACGAACCGAATCCAAAGCGAACAAAGACGCAAAAGTCGGCCGGTAAGGAGATGGCGTCTGTATTTTGGAATGCGAACAGAATAATATTCATCGACTATCTCCAAAATTGATCCACCATCAAGAGCGACTATTACTGTGCACTTTTGGATCGATTGAAGACTGAAATCGCAAAGAAACAGACACATTTGCAAAAGAAAAAAGTGTTGTTTCACCAAGATAATGCACCGTGTCACAAATCGATGAAAACGATGGAAAAAATGAATGACTTAGGCTTCGAATTGCTTACCCACCCACCATAATCTCGCGATTTAGCCCCCAATCGACTTTTTCCTGTTTTTAGATCTCAAGAGAATGCTTGCTGGATAAAAATGTAAGTCCAATGATGAAGTAATTGCTGAAACTGAGGCCTATTTTGACGAGAAAGAGAAATTGAACTATAAAAATTATTATCAAAAAAAATTGTATCACCGCTATAATCGTTGTATCACCTTCGAAGGCAACTATGTTGAATAATAAAATCGAGTTTTGTCAAAATTTTGTTTTTTTCTTACTAATCCTTGAATGACCTGTTAATATATAAATAAAATAGATATTTGGGTCCTAAATAATACATTACATTAAAAACAATTAAGTTCCATAAATTGAACATATTTTTTGGACATACCCCATTTTTTTTCGCGTATCCGTTTTATTATTAGAATTCAGTTTTCTATAAATTAGAATTAAGTTTTTAATTTAAAATTTTTAAAAAGTAAAAAAAAAAAAACTATTTTCTTTTATTTACATCTCGCTTCCTAAGATTTCGGTTTTCATTATTGAATAAAAATGCTCGCATAAATAAAATGATCGATTTTTTTATTTTTTTTAAAAACTCCAAAATTGAATTATATAGCTCTTAATACTAAATACTAATACTAAATTGAGAGCACTATTTCTGTTAGAATTTTCTAAAAACAATACAAAATTTAAAAATAGGCATAACGTGAAATAAGTACTATTTAAACAAATACAAATAAAAGAAGGACCAATTTATTCAGTCCAGATTAAACTTAATTCGTGATTGAAACCTTTTGATTAACCTAAATTGGATTTCTTGAGTTCCGATCGGACTTTTTATCGTACTTTTGCTGATTAACAATTCTCTGATTAACTTTAATTATTTGATCAGCTAATTGGTAATTTTTGACTATTTAAGGTCTTAATCAGGCGATTATTTAGCGATTGTATTTTTTAATTCCAAATAAATTTTGACGTCAGAACTAAATAGTAATTATATAATGAATCGACTAAGAGATTGGGAAGGTATTTTCGGTGATTGGAGTGAATGATATGGACAAATAGGACGATATCAATACTTCTACAAAAAGATAATAAAAAGGATTTGAGAGAGAGAGAGAGAGATTATGTTGACGTATCTACGGAATCAGTTGCCGCGTATTTCAAAAAGTGTCCGAGGTATTCGCACGGCAGCGATCTAACCTAGCTTCCTCATAATGCCGTAAACACTCAAATTTAGACAATTCTGTTGAGATTGACCGATTCCCGCGTGCCATCATCCTTATATAGGTTGCACGCTAATTTAAATCCTATTATAAATTGATGCAATCTGTCAAAATCTACGATAAACTGCCTTATCACTAACTAACTATTAGCTCTGATTAAATCCCTAGTCAAACGGGAAGAAATAGAAATTTTAATTAGGTGATTATCTTCATCCGATCAACTAATCAAGCTAATAACAAAAGTGATTGTCCAAAAATTAATCAGGACTGAAGACATCGGCCCGTCTATTTTAATCTGTCTGTTTTAATCGGTAATTTGATCAAACATTGTTCTACTTTTATTTTCCATGAATATTTTTATCATTAAAGGTATTTTACTATACTATATTACTATATTAGGTTACTATTAAGAAATCTTACTAATTATATTTATTTCCGCAATTTATTATTAAATTGGAATTTAATGTATAATTATTTCAAAAATGAGAATTCGATGAAGATAAATTAAATAACACGGAGTGAAGCGTTTTTATCATCACGTCACCTCTCATTTAAAGGAACAAGGCACAAGATAGCCTAATATTAAATCGACAAATTTTCAAAATTTCACACGGATTATACTTGTAACAAGATATTTAACTAAAAAACAATAATTAAAAATACATTTTGAGTATTAATAAATAATATAATAATATAATTAATGAATATAGACTAAGGTTTTAAGCTTCAACTTACTTGCTCGTTCAAAATGTCAAACGATTGGAATAAGTCTTACCGTAGTTGGATCCTGAAACAGATAAAAAATGGAATTAGTTTATTATTTATTTTTTAAACTTGTCTAAAATACTAAAATATAAAATAAATATTATGGTAAAATTAAAAAGGAAAGCCAAGTGATACTAAGGAGTCTATAAAAAATCTCAGGGGATCGGCTTTACATCCCGTATATCAAATTCCTTTTTTTATAAATCCAGTATTTAAAATACTGTATTTTCAAAATTGCAATCAAAACCAAATAACAAAGTCTATAATTTTTAATTTTAATTTTTAAACCAATATCATAAAATCCCAGTTTCAAATACACCATCAAACACTTGCGTGTGTATCGCAAACACTCTGCGAACCACCTAATCAAGAGATTGGCTACATTGAGCTGTCCGGCCGTCGGCGCATCAATCTTCCCAAGCTTTACGCGCATCATCTCAACGCATATTGCTGTGCTAAATTTACTCTTAAACGATTCGATTAACCCTCTTACTTACTGCGCCTACGTGCAAAACCGATTTACCAAATCAAACACGCGCAAACACAGCGCCTACGGGAAAAAAAGAAATTTCGTTCAAGATTTTCCCATAATCATAAATCGATAAATCAATTCATTCATAAATTACATTCATTAGAAGACGTTGATCATCAGCGCAAACGTATATAGTGACTTAGATCGCGCGCCCAGTGTAAACACCGCAGAAAAGCTCTTCTCACTGCGCGGATACTCTCAGGCTCTGGCTGCTCCACTCGGCTGACGCGCGTGAATACGTTTTTAGCGGCTGCGCGCGGCGAAGTGCATCTGCATCGAATGCAGCGCAGTCACGTATCGCTGAGGTTTTATTATTAAATCGTCGTCATTAGCTATTGAGTTTGTTATTAAATGGGCCGACAATTTTGCGGTAGCTCTCGGTGTGTATGTGTGTGTGTGCGTACACAGCTTTTATACTTAATATTATTTATAATGTTTAATCGGAAATTTAGTTCGATGCCGCGCGCTCTCAAGACGCATAGCATTATATACTCGTATTATGGCTGATTTAAACAGTTTAATTTGTTTGTTGTTGTTTTTTTAGCTCTGTTTGATTGTAATTTGTATATCGAAATCGGCTTTCAATCGATTTTATTGTCTGCGGGTGTTTTTGTGCTCATTGCGCAAATTACGTCTGCCGCACAAAAAAGAAATGAGAGAGGGTATTTGCCATTAAATAAAGTGATTAGTTTATTGTGTATTGATTTGTTTATAGTTTGCGTGGGATTTGTGAGTTTTGCGTGTGAAACAATTATTATTATTATTATGGGAATGGGAAGGATTTCAAGTGTTTGCAACAGCCATAAAAGTGTGGGTACTTGCTCTTCTTGGATTTTTAAACCTTAAAAATCCATTCTCCAAATTACCCGTTTTCCAAAATCATCACGACTCCAGGGCAGATGAAAATGTAGTATTTTCACGAAAAATTGAAACAATTTGAAAATTGACAAATGGGAAACTCTTTCGATTTTATCTGTTTGAATACATATGCGTAAAAAGTACAGAAATATTGGAACCGAATTAAGAACTTTATATTTTTTCATTTTTGCACGCCCTAGGGTCGATTATATAAATTGAAAATTTATTGTAATATTAAAAGCGCATAAATCGGTTGAATGTTCACAAATACTTCAATTTTATTATTATTTTGCGAATTTAGATTTATTGAATTTTTTATAAGAAAATATCAAGAATATCACAAATATCTAAAAATATCGCAAATATCTGAGAATATTATATTTATTATACTTATACAAATACTGAAAAATAGCAGAAAAGTGTTTGCGAATATTATCACCCAAATTATTCATTGATGATATTTTTGACGTGTTTAAGAGAGCAGAGTAAACCCAATTTAAAACTGAAATGTCTTTAAGAAGTAATTTTTTATTGTTTCATCTAAAAAATAAATTAAAAGTGATAAAAATGTATAGGTAACACAACAAAAATCTTTTGGTATTTTAAAATATTTTATTTGCGGTGATATTTAAGAAATTAATGAAAAAATAATTTATAAAATACACTAAGCGCATAATCTTTTGTAATTAGTGTATTTTATTTTTATAATAAAATTATTAATATTAAAAAGTGTTTGAACTTTTATTATTCAACCCTAAAAAACAAAGTTTTTCATTTAAATTCTCTACACCTTTTTTCTTGGTATATATGTAACTAATTTTGACCATCCTAACTTTTTTTGGGCAGTAAAAGGTTAAATGTAAAGAAGCAGACTTTTTTCAAAAATTAGGTAGGGCAAAATATAATAGAATGAATTGTCATGTGCCACTTTTCATCATACCTTCAACCGGAATAAGTTTTCCAGTTCCCAAATAGGAAAAACTGACCCAAAACATTTTATACACCCCTGAACCAAAAAGTGCGTCTCATCGGTAAATAAAACTTTTCTCCAGTCCTCTTCAGTCCAGTGAACAATTTTTTTTGCCCAGGCGAGTCGCTTTTTCATCATTGGAAACGTAAGAAATTGTTTTTTACAGCTTTCCGTCCAAATTTTAAGAGCCGTTTACGTAAAAAGGAACTAAAAACATTTTACGGAGCAAAAACAATAGTTGCAGTCCGAATACAAACGTCTGAGACCTAAAAAGACCGTTTTAGGAACAAAAAAAACGTTTAGAACCTAAAAAGAACCTTTCAGGAACATAAAAAAAACGTTTTAGTGACCTTAAACCGGGATCTAAGAAAGATTTATTTAGGGGCTTAAGTTGTTAAGTCCCTAAATTAATCTTTTTTTAAAGACCTAAAAAACGGTTTAGAGACCTAAAAAAAAGTTTTTAGGATCTAAAAAAAATGTTTATAGACCTAAGATAAAAGTTTTTTTTACCGAACTGAAAAAATATATTTGGGAATCCAATTTAAAAAAAAATGAAATAAAAGAGGATGAAATTCATCTTTTCGAAGGTATGGTTTTTAGTTCTAACAATATATTAATTTTAATTACTGCAAGGAAGGATGGATTTCTTACTCAACGGCCTGAAAATCATCCCATATTTAAATTCAATTTTCTTCTTGAATTCATCTTTATATGATATAATTGTCAAACCTTAAAATGATAAATATTGAGTCTAAAAAGAGATGAAATAATTTTCCTTTTTATGGTACAATTGTTAGACGTTATGTTTTGAAATATACCTAACGACCGTATTCGCTAGAGATTTACATGGCAACCACAATTACCTTTAAGGATTAGTCATCTTTTTGGGAATGATTTTCAGTACAATGTACAATAAATTCATCTTTTTTAAGAAAAAATAACATTCTCATGTATTAATTAAGATACAAATAGGGTAAGAATTTCATTTCAATTTTTTAAATTTACATTTTCATTACTTTTTCATGGAGAAATTTCATCTTTTTGCATGTAAAGATTTTCATCCATTTTTAGGTATGGTCATAATGCGTTCATTTTTGAAGATGAAAAAAGGTTGAAATTCATACTTTTTTCTAGAAGTGTAGAAAACACAAAAATCTTATGGACCAAATTAGAACGTCTTGAACCAAAAGAGAACGTTTTAGTAACTTTAAAAAACGTTAATTTATCCATAAAAGAACGATTTAGGGGACTAAAAACTTTTTAAAGCCTTAAAAACGTTTTAGGAATTTAAAAAATCATTTAATACCTAAAAAGAACGTTGTAGGAACCTTTCAAAGCCGTTTTAGGGACCTAAATTAAATTATAAGGTGAGTGTTTCGTCCTGACAGGTAATATCTGAACGTTTTGCACGCAGGTCCCTGTTATTACCCATTTTGCTCCAAACAAAACGATGTATAGAGACCTAATAAGAACAGTTTTCGGTTCTAATAAAAATCATCTCAGAATCTAAATATAAACGTTTTTGGGACCTAGTAAAGATCGTTTTAGGGACCAAAAAGCATTTCAGGGACCAAAGTAACGTAATGTGGACCTTAAAAGAACGATTACTAAAAAAAATCGTTCATAGAACTCAAAAACAAAAAAAAAACATTTAGGATCCTTTTTTTCGTCAATAGTTTTTTTGGATTTTTTAACTGGCCTAAAACCAATTTAGGGACCTCAAAAAGACATTTTTAGAGACCTAATAAAGAAAGTTATATGGACAAAAAAATGTTTAAGGAATTTGTAGCCGTTTGCCGTAGTTTTTCGATAATAAATGATCCAATGCTTTTTTCAGGGCAGCAAAGGATTAGGGATTAAAAAAAGTGAAATTAGAAAAAAAATCGTTGTAAAATATTTAATTTAATTTGTATTGGTAAATTAATTATTAATAAAAAAAAAAATTTCTAAATGGGCCATTAAAAAAATGTGTACAAGTCTATTTTATCTCTATAAAGATATAACTACTTAAATAATGTAAACAACAATCGTCAGGTTGTCCCAAAATAAAGTTTCTCCTGTCTTTAGCCAGTTTTATGCCAAATTTAGCTTAGATTGCTTCATTGGTAGGAAAAAAGGTTAATTTCTATTTTGTAGCCGTAAATAGTTAAATAACGAAAAATTCAAAATCTATGGAAACAATAAAACACCCGTAAAATTGAGTAAATGCTAAATGCATTTGAGTTATGAATAATATCTTGTTAAACCACACAATTATTATCACTTAGCCGGTACTAAAACATAAATCATCATTACGGGCACCAACAATATATAATAACCGAGTTTAGTCGCTCGTTTAAATATAACTTTATTGTGAAACATATATAATAAAACGACAGCGTAAAGGTGACGACTCGCGGGCGCACGGTGCGGCTAAACTGGATTCAATGACGTGTGAACCGTATGTTTTCTGCAAAATCGTTATAAAACTAGTTCTTCGCGTCGGTGCGATTAAGAGAGTTAACATTATTTTTTAAGTGTAGGAAATATGCAGAAAAAAACGTTTTTAAGATTGCCCAAGGACGCACTTGGCACACGAACCTATACTCAAGAACTTCAAGAAAGGAGCTTTATTAGGACATTTACAAATGTTGCACAGCCTGATAGCAACTATATTGTTGATATATGAGCCTTATATGGTTTTATGGATGGTAAGGGTATATATAATTGAACTTAACGCTGATACTCAAACTTCCGGCATTCCGCAATGATTAAAATATGTATGCTGATGCACGAAAACACACGGACTCACGAATATAATATTAAATTCAACGTAAATCAACTTGATGTTCGTACCGTAA
>JAAAKO020026108.1:0-14111 GCA_010015015.2 Bolitophila cinerea
TCGACCTCACTCAGAAAATCCTGGGTTAGAGACTTGATGAAAAACGGCCAACTCTCACACTGGACCTCCAGGACTGGTTGCGAAATATCGAAGCTATTCCTAAAGAGGCCCAGTGAGATGTTAACCGAATCGGCGCTAAACTTTAAGCGGCGGGATCTTGGCTTAGTTTGCGGAATCTTAACAGGACACAGTAAACTAAATAAGCACCTGGAAAGTGTTTCATTCCCACCTGATATCCCGTGATGAAATCCACCGCCTGGGAAGATCGCTGAGTTCACTAGGAAATCTGGTAGATTCCCAGATTGCGACCGTCTCTGAGAAACGGGTTATAATACAATGGGCCCTCCTGGTGGCCTACGTGCTGGACAAGTCTCTGTGAGACGGTCCCCATCCCCTCATCATCATAGATCAAAGTTTGAATATCCAAAGGTTAGGGCAAATATCTTTTGGGGACACAGAGCAAACCAAAGTTGAATGAACCATAGTTTGCTGATTCGAATTGGGATAATCTATAGTTGGATATACATTGTTGGATGATCTATATTTTATTTTTTACTTTAAGTTGGATGTTCCAAAGATCTGTTATATATGTTATATAAATATATATCTTAAGGGTAGCAACGAAATAGTAACCTGACCTCTAATTTTGGTTGAATGATGCAAATATTGATAGGCGTTGGTTACAAAATGTCAAGTTGGATTATCAAAAGTTTGATGATCAAAATTCGGATAATTTATAGTGGGATTAGGAAAAGGTAATTGGATAAAATAAAGTTGGATGATCTAAAATTGGATGATCCAAAGTTGGATGATTCAATTTTGAAAGACCCAAAGTGGAATAACCCAAAGTTGGATGATCTAAAATTTTATGCAATGTTGAATGATCAAAAGTTGGAAGATGCAATGTTGGATGATCCAAAGTCAGCTGATTTATAGTGGGGTTAAGAAAAGGCAATTGGATGAAATAAAGTTGGATAAAAAAAATGGATGATCCAAAGTTGGATGATCAAAAGTTAAATGATACAATGTTGGATGCATCAAACTCGGATGATCCAAATTTGGATGATTCAAATTTGGATGATCCAAATAGGATGATCAAAAATTGGATGATCCAAAGTTGGATGATTCAATTTTGAAAGACTAAAAAGTTGAATAACCCATAAGTAAGATTATATAAAATTTTATGCAATGTTGAATGATCAAAAGTTGGAAGATGCAAAGTTGGATGATCCAAAGTCGGATGATTTATAGTTTGGTTAAGAAAAGGTAATTGGATGAAATAAAGTTGGATAAAAAAATGGATGATCCAAAGTTGGATGATCAAAAGTTTAATAATACAGTGTTGGATGCATCAAATTTGGATGATCCAAATTTGGAAGATTCAAATTTGGATGATCCAAATAGGATGATCTAAAATTGGATGATCCAAAGTTGGATGCAATGTTGAATGATCCAAAGTTGGTAGATCCAAAGTTGGATGATCCATAGTTAGGTGATCTAAAGTAGGATTATCCAAATTTGGATGATTCAATGTTGAATGATCCAAAGTTGGATGATCCAAAGTTAGATGCTCCACAGATGGATGATCCTAAGTTGGATGATTCAAAGTTAGTTGTTTAAAAATTGGATGATCTAAATTTTGATTATCCAAAGTTGAATGATCTAAAAATGCATTATTCTAAGATAGATGATCATAAGTTAGATAATCCCAGGTTAGATGATCCAAAGTTGAATGATCTAATAAGTTGGATGATCCAAAGTTAGATGATCCACAGTTGGATGATCCTAAGTTGGATGATTCAATGTTAGTTGATTCAAAATGTGATGATTTAAATTTCGATGATACAAAGTTGAATTATCTAAAATTGCATAATTCAAAGAGAGATGATCATAAGTTAGATAATACCAAGTTCGATGATCCAAAGTTTAATGTGGATGATTTAAATTTTGATAACTCAAAGTTGGATGATTCAAAATTGGTTGTTCCAATGTTGTATGATTCAAAGTTGGATGATATAAAATGGAATGATTCACACTTAAATAATCCAAATTTAAAAAAATAATAGACCTTGAAATGTAAAAATGGAGACCGACATCAAAAAGTACAGGCTAATATAATCAATACTAAAATTAAAAAATATATTTCTCATCATTGAAGCGTTTGCCCACGACCTCTAACAATCCAAATTTCCAAACGAAAATAATTACCCATAACTATTATTTTACGATCTACCCGTTTGCATCGGTACAAAGACTGAATTTAAAAGCAATACCAACTACCATTACGAAAATACGCAATTATGTATAAATTGTGTTTACATATAGACGTCTTGTCCTTGGGTTCTTCTGTACAGTGTAAGTACATTATAGACACATTGAAGTGCACATAAAGTCTTTCTCAACTTTTCATCTTATAAATTTATGCTTGAGCATCGATTGTGCGCACCGTGACGACAGCACAGCGCACGCAGAAGCCTCTACCAGCTAAAAAACATATACGCACTCTATAATAAAAGTACTCGTATTTTCCATTACCGCATGTATACGCCAATTTTATGTAAATTTAATTGGTTATAGTTTACCTAATTCATATAAAAGGTCATACACACGGCGGCGGCGGATCGCAATTGCGAACGATGACTTGTGGATTATAATAATATATTGTATTATACGTGTCTTTGAACGACAAAAGAAACAAAAACAACCACATAATTAATCATACTATTACATTTATCTGCTTTTATTGCTTGCAACATTTGTAGGTCTTTTCTAATTACTACACGATGTATAATCTGATGTCAAACATATATATTTCTCAAGATACATTTTATTTAGTCGTAAACATATTCAACTATTTATCTTAATTGGCTAAATGGAAGGTACTCTGTGTGTATGCGTGCTGGCATTCATTCTTTGTGCTTTGTTCCGGACGATGAGTAACTGGCATCCGAAAATCCACCAGATAGATCAGCGGATCCCTGCGATGAACCGCCCGAGGAGCCAAGCGATGCGTTTAGAATGAGACTCGTGACGCCGGCCACAATCGAGGTGATGACGTTCGTGATGTAACCGAATAAGTCCGATCCACCACCACCACAACAGCCGTCCTGTGAATCAGAAATAAACCATAAGGGCCTAGTGTCAGTCGGATTAATTATGGATGCGTAAGCCGAAGATTTACTGGTTTATCGTCGCCAGCATCACCGGCTTTGCTGGTGGCTGCCTTAGAGCCGGAGAAAAGGTTTTCGATGAACAGCGACGGCTTCGGTGGCAGGTCCTCGTCCTCGGGATCCTAGACAGTGTATGTATGCGTGTGTGTGTGTGTATGGGAGAGAGACAGAGGACAAACGAGTTACTCGGCCATTGCGTAAAAAATAAATATCCAATTTTGTGGTCACTCAAACCAAATGAATGTAATACGATTATGACACAGAACGAATGATTCAATAAACAATTACTCGTGATACTTAAAACATACACACACGAAGAAGACAAACAGAGACAGATGATCAAAGCGAGAGAAAGAGAAATAGCGTATCGGTTATTTATATAGTCATCGCTTAGTAGTTATTTATATGTACATACCTTCAATGGCGGCTAATCTAAATCTAAAATAATTAATAGAAATACATTAGGAAATGTTATATTAATTCAAGTCGGTCAGTGAGACATAGACCCCTGCCGGTCGCCCGAAATTTAAAATAAACACAATTACAACTAAATCTAAACATTTTTACAAAAACACGTATTTTATTAATAATACTATATTGTTCACGGTGGAATTACACAGAAACACGTCTGTTTTGTGCAATTCACACGCGCGTGCACGCTTAACACGCACTCAAATGCCGCCAAAACCATAAAAAACCATAAAACTACATCTAAATAAACATTATTCGCATAATACGAAGAATTACAGCAGTTATTACAGAACAATTACAGCAGTTTTTATTTACATAGTATCCGAGCCGTGTTTGAGGCCGTTTCGAGACCGCAAAGATCACATTGAATGAAATGAGAGACGAAATGACATGCAGCAGCAATAAAAATATAAATATTTATAAATATTAATTATATATACGTAGTACGCGTTGCAGAGCAGAGCGCGGTAAGCCGCGCACTGCACACAATTAACCTGTGCGCGTGCGCGGTTTAGTAGGCTTGCGCAAGACGCACGCGCACGCACGCACGCAACGTGCAAATTCAAACATATTTCTACAATATGATAATTAGTTACAATGAAGCACACCACTAAATATACATATAATTCGTATGCACATGTTATTTTATAATTAAAGTCAGTTGTTTTTGTCTGACTGGTGATTTATTGTTTTTCGTTACCGCACTGAGCCCAGCCAAGACGGTGCCCAAGAATTGGCCGAAGAACTGTCCGTTGAGATCCTATGCGCACGACCAAAAGACAAAGACTCTTAGTAAATTGGATTGCAAAGAGCTGGTTTTTCGTTTCAAATTACCGCTCCACCGCCACCGGAAAAGCCGTCCACAGCGATTGTCAAATAGGTACCCAGCACCTTGCCAAAGTTCTCGTCACCGGCCAGCAGACCAGAAATCAACGAGGTAGAGGTGCCGATCAGGGCGGGCACATCAAATCCGCCGGGCTGTATTGGGATACGTCATTTATACTCTCGAGCAAATGGGGAACAATTCAAATAAACACATTACCCCGAACAATGTCTGGATGACGCCGGACAGTGCTGAGATCAGAGCGCCAATGTCTGATCCTTCGTCTCCCTGATATTACGTGCGTTCCATTCAACACAGAGCCACACAAAGAAAGAATAGCGAGATAGGCATAGAAGTAAGATTATACTAGATACAAGTCAGAAGAAAAAAACATCTATTACCCCACTCAAACTGGCGATCAGTCCGACTATCCCACCCTGAGGTTCCTCCTCAGACGATTCAGAGTCCGATGCACCATCCTGCTCAGATCCCTTCTCTGTTGAGCCGTCGGCATTAGCTCCTTCAATTTCGTTATCACTGTCCTGTTTTGTACCGGCACAATAGGGTGTATTCGTTTGGGGGAAACGGGGTGCAGGTGTGGTGAGCATATTTACATGTTTTGTACAATATTTACACAGGAAATTAGATGTTGTTGCTTTTATACGTACACGAAAAAAAGAAGAAAAATTGGTGCGAATTTTTACTATTTGAAGAATCATGTTTTCTGGTAAGCGCCAATTTCGATTTTTATAATTTAAAATAATGCTGATTTTTTAGATTTTTACTAAATAATTATTACCGATAAAAAACTTATTTTTCGAGATGAAATGTTTTTTAACTTTTCTATTTTTACCGTAAAAATGTCAACTCTGCAATTTGTACCGAAAGAAAGTCAACTCTGCGATTTTTACCGTAAAAATGTCAACTCTGCGATTTTTACCGTAAAAATGTCAACTGCGATTTTTACAGGAAAAATGTCAACACTGCGATTAGTACCGTAAAAATGTCAACTCTGTGATTTTTAACGTAAAAATGTAAACTCTGCGATTTTTAACGTAAAAATGTCAACTCTGCGATTTTTACCGTAAAAATTTCAACAATTTGTACCGTAAAATTGGAAACTCTGCGATTTTAACCGTAAAAATGTCCACTGTGCGATTTTTACCGTTAAAATGTCAACTCTGCAATTTTTAGCGCAAAAATGGCAACTCTACAATTTTTACCGTTAAAATGGCAACTCTGCAATTTGTACAGTAAAAATGGAAACTCTGCGATTTTCACCGTAAAAATGGAAACTCTGCTATTTTCACCGTAAAAATGTAATCTTTGCGATTTGTACCATTAAAATGTAAAGTTTTCGATTTTTACCGTGAAAATGTAAGTTTGCGATTTTTACCGTGAAAATGTAAACTTTGCTCTTTTTACCGTAAAAATGTAAACTTTGCAAGTTTTACCGTAAAAATGTAAACTTTTCGTTTATTATCGTAAAATTGTTAACTTGGCGAGTTTTACCGTAAAAATGTAAACTACGCAATTTTGACCGTAAAAATGTAAACTACGCGATTTTGACCGTAAAAATGTAAACTACGCGATTTTGACCGTAAAAATGTAAACTACGCGATTTTTACCGTAAAAATGTAAACTACGCGATTTTGACAGTAAAAATGTAAACTACGCGATTTTTACCGTAAAATGTAAACTACGCAATTTTTACCATAAAAATGTAAACTCCGCGATTTGTACCGTAAAAATATTAACTTTGCGTCTAACCGTCATATATATAAAATATCTTATGCATCCTTCGAAGTCATTAAACTAGCCACATCTGGAAAAATCTAAATCCAGCCAAAATGTTAAAGTCATTTCACTGGCTATACTGATTTCGACGACGAAAAACGCTTATTCAGAAAACAAGATTTTCCGTGAAAATTGCACTACACAAAAAAAAAACGAAACTAAAAGTAGTAGAAAAAAAGAAACACCTCATCATATTGAGCATATCTAAAAAATCTACCTCCTTCTTAGAGATGTTGGCCTCGCTGTTGCCGCTTTCGTTTGCATCGTTGTCGTCCTGTCGTCGGCGCTTCGACGAGGTGATGTTCAACAGTACTGGAATCTATATACACAAAATTATACGATTTCCAATAAAAATGCTCTGCATAGAATGTTCGAATAGGTGGCGCCACATACTTTCATGTCGGACAGATCCGGTGTGAACGTCTCGTAGCCAAACTCATCGAATTCGGTCTCGATCGGTGCTCGCTGCCTCTGCATCTGACCGAATTTGGCGATCTGACCGATCTGCTTGACCAGCAGTGACTTGGTGGGTGGCTGCTTCTGAGGCTTTGGCTTCGCTTTGTTTGTTTTGAGATAGCTGATTGTTTCGCGGGCTTTGGTATTGACGTTCGTGTTGATCTGACGCAGGTGTGCATCGATAGAGGACCGAACCTCGCGTGTACGATCGTACAGATCAGCCTTTAGCGATTCGGACTTGTGACTGACCAGATGACCGACCTGCTCGCCACGGCTTGCGTTCGAACGTAGGTTTGAGGTGTACTTTTTGTTGGCCAACTGCGCGAAGGCGATTTCGCTCTGGATGAAGGAATGCTATATATCATACTCCAAAAGAAAACCCTACAAATGTGATGTTTTACCTGTTTTCCGATGGATTCCATGTCCATTTTGTACGCTTCGAATGTCTTGGCATTGCGAGCAAAGTCCAGAGCATTGGTCAGGATGTCGATGGCGCGTCGGTCACGTTCCATAGTCTGCTCGATCTGAAACATCTTGGCCATGTTAACTTCGGGCGAGCTAATGTTGAATTTGTCAAAAAAGTCCTCTGTTATTTTGGTCAGATGATCGTGCATATCTCTCTCTACGGTCAGTGCTCCGGACAGAATGCCCACGGTGGCAATCTGCTTGATCTCATCCTGGGATTTTTTCGTCTGTAACTTTCGAATGTCACTCAGCAACTCACTGTAGTCCACGTGGTCGGGTCGCAGGGCTGCTGCGGCTTTGATCATTTGATCGTTGGCTGTGCGATGGGATATGGGCGCTAACGGAACTGCAGCGATCAGCAAAACTGACCACGTCAGCTGGAGCACAAGCACACAAACTAACATATTTTGTATAGTATTTTAAAATATTTTCACTTTTCACTTTTCACTTGTACCACAAAAAGCACTAAACTGCACACTATGCACCGTTGAATAGTTCAAGACAATCGAACCGTTGTTTTCGAATAAAAATGCACTTGCACACGATGATTTCAATTGTCCGCTGGCTACTGAAGTACAAAATTGATGGACGATGTCATTTTATTGCATTTATTTGCAGCACAAAAATGCGTTAGGGTTCAATACCTTCAATTTCATACTCATGTGTTGTGCAATTTGTGACCGGTGATGTGTTCACCGTAATTTTGTGCGTGGTCACAAAATGGAAACCGTAGTAATGCGATGGGCTGTTGGAAAGGCCTTTCAGTGGAATGGTTTGTGGTGGCCACGCCGGCGCAGCAGTGAGGCATTGCGGATGGATGAGCACTTTAATATATCTATTGCTAGAAGATGAGTATTCTCCGGCGTTGTCAAGGCAAACCACCGCACTCCCGCAATGAATAGGGAGTCCACGTTTATGCACTATGCGATTATGTCGTTGCTCGTTGTATTAGTCTACGATTACAGGCTAATTTTGTGACGATTGCGTAGAAGATACATAGACAAAGACAATTACCGTGCATTAAACGCACGCTTAGAAATAATCGTATCGAGCGAATAACTGTAAAGTGTGTGTTTGCGTATATGTTTATGTGAACGCACTTGAGCATGCGATGTTATGCGTAATCAAGTCGCACAACGCTCGATTGCATGAGATTTGTGGAAATAGCCTGTAGGTATATTGAGCAAATATCGTGCGTGAATGATCCGATTGCGAATTTTGTCGCTTTGGTCAGCAATTGGTTAAGTAAATGCGGTAAACTCGGCTTGTGAAAGATACTAGGTTGATAGACTAAGTTTGACTACAAAAGATTGAAAATGGTCACGTTGTGATTTTTACCGTAAAAATGGTCACGTTGTGATTTTACCCGTAAAAATGGTCACGATGTGATTTTGACCGTAAAAAAGGGTTACGTTGTGATATTTACCGTAAAAATGGTCACGTTGTGATTTTTACCGTAAAAATGATATATTTTATAGGTGCACATCTATTTTTTTAATTAACAATTTCATTATAAAATAAAGGCAAAAAATAAAATCAAATTAAATTGAATGAAATAGAAAAAAAAAATAATCAAATAAATTTAAAAAACGCATATTTTCGAAATGAATAAAATCGAATAAAATCATAACATTAAATTAAATAAAATTAATTCGAATAACATCGAACAAATAAATACGATAAATAAACTAAAACAACATTGATATCGAAAGAAAATTATTTTATTTATTTTTTCTGTTTGATGCACAAAAACCGTAAACAAATACTCATGCTGCATAAAAACAAAGCGCACGTTGTGGCCATTTACAATCCAAAACATATGTTTACCTACAAACGTTTTGCTGAGATTGCATAACATAATCCGTATCTCAAAGTGTGCCCAGCTTACATAATAATGCATGTAAATCTATCGTGATGCATAAAAAACTGTGTTTTTCTACACACCATTATGCATAAGTGTAATAAATAAAATTAGCGTGGCGTTAAAATCAATAACATCCTGTGGAGTTAGTTTGATTCGTGGGCGCAGTAGCTGCAATTGAAATAGAAATGATACATATAATAAACACACAAACAGGCAAAACATAGTATTTATACTAAGAAATAATTGTAGGCCATATTTTTAGTGAATCGAATCAAACGGCCGCTAGATTCGTACGGTGGCACAGCAGTTATACGCTGATTTAATCGCTTATAATGGATTGTCACACTTGAAAGGTCTGCTGGCGATAGACTAGACGGTGCGCGTTTGCTGCGTGCGCTCTGAGCGTATGTATAGAAACGATTCGATTTTGATTTTGTTGTAAACAAATAAAAGACATATTATTAAATATTTTTAACTACTTATGTTTTTAGTTTTTGCTATAAAATAGATATTTTTTTGTATTATCATCGATAATTGACAGTTTTATTATACAATATGTTATTTCTCAAGTATTACATTTATCCAAAATCATCTGCAAACAATTTCCTAGCAAACTGCTGCATCACGATCGCGATCGATTAATTTATGCAATTGCCTTGACGTGCTTTTCTTTACGCCTTGCTGCGGTCAAGCACAAAAAGCTTACTTACTAATTATTGTGATTATGTGCGTTGCGCATGGGGCGCGTGCCACCAACAATACCATAACATAAGACCGTAGAGTTTATATTATTTGCAGCAGGTGTGGAAACTGAGATCCTATATATATATATATATATATATTTATAAGAGCAAGTTATGTGCATTAAAAACTGCTGAACGACAAGTTTGTGCAACGCAACTGCACTGCAGCACGGTGCATAATGCATGTATGTCCACTATAAGTTTTAAGTGTGAATTATAATAATTTATGTTATATTATTTATGGAGCCATTGAATTTAATTGCTATGAGCAAATTATGTACAACAAAAAGGCATCGGTTTATGCTTCATTTATATTGAATATAATGCGCACTGGATGCAATTAGTATATAGTGGAACAGATCGGATCGAAGACACGGCACCGGCGCAGCGGCGATAATAAGCGAATTATTTCAATATGGTAATATTGCGGTGTCCTTCTAATAATGGAAATAGGAAAATTGAACAGTTTCATTGGATTTAATTTGAAGGTTTTTGTAATATTGAAATTTTAAATTATTTCATAGCTTCACAGCATTGTCTCAAAAACAATTATATGTATTATTTAGAGATAAGGTTATACCATATACATTAAACTAAACTTTTTTAAAAATCATGAGTACAAATCTTTAAAAAAAAAGTGAGTTAAATATTATTCTACCAGTAGTTTATATCTTTTTCTGATAACCTCTAACCTCTAACCACAATTATTCTCGGATTTAACTGTCTTTTAGTTTTAAAATGTAAGTAGTAATAGTAGATTTGACCATTTCTAAAACACCAAGATTTCAAATGTCACTTAAGAGGGGCTCAGATAGAAATCGAGAATCCGTTTTTTTTTTCGAATTATTATCGAGATCAATTTTTTGAATTTACCTCGGAATTTATTATTATCGAAAAAATCCGAGGAATCAAGAGATACTCGCATCTTGCTCAAAAACAGATATTTTAGAAAAATATAGATCAACTAGAATATAGCTCAAAAATAGTTCTAGCAAAGTCGAATACTGCGAATAAACCGGAGTGGAGATCCCATATCCGCAACAGAAAATACTTTTTGTAGGAAATTTATCGGATTTTTTTAAATCCGAAATTCACATTTGTCGCCAGTAAGGGAAGATAACAAGAAATACGTGAGTATATTTTTCCAAGAAAATCGTGAGTACAATTTCTAAAAATACTTTGAGCCAGATTGTCAAACTTATGTTGGTTTTTAATTTAAAAAAAAATTATGTATTCGAAATTATTGAAAATATATAACAAAATTAGTAAATTGTCTAGCAATTCATAAGGTCATTCTATTGAAAATGGTTTTGTCAAAAATTTTGAATCAATTGTTCAGTAAATTCTGCATAGCATTTCAGAAAATCGAAAAAAAAACAATTGCTGGAGAATTTATTTATATTATAGATTTTCGTGAAAACAATTTTAGAACTATAAATTGTAAAAAACATAAACAATAGATTTAAAATATTTTTTATATCGGAATTAGAGTTCTTAGATTCTTCAAAGTTTTCAAAATTGTAAAAAATAATATAATATTAACGTGAGTAAATTTCTAAATTTAAAAAATTGTTATATTCAACATACGTCAGTAATTTTCCAATTACGAGAAATTATAAAATTCCATTTTAGTCATTTATAAGAAAATCATGAAACATATATTTTTAAAAAAGAGTTTATTTATTGCTCCTATGACTTATAATAAAAATATAATTTGAATTTCCATAGAACTTTGATTATAATTTCCAATAGAAAATAATAATGAAGTACTGTAGGAAATCGTGGGTATCTATACCGCGTCAAAAGTTTTGAAAAGGGTGAGCAAATAGTAAAAATATAGTAAGTAGGTTATGAAATAATAATATGAAACTATTTAACAAATTCGGGAGTATTCGAATGAAAAATGTAATTATTAATAACTAAATGGAATGCCAAATACTTTTTGTGAGTAAAATCAATACATAATCAAATACAAAGAAATATTTTTTTATACTTTTAATTTTATATAAGAAAGTTGAGTAAACCTTTTTTACCATTTCCACATTCCTTCGTTAAATTTTACCTAAGAAACCCATTAGGGAAATTGACTCACAGTCATTAATTATAAATAACTGTGAGTAAAAAAAATGATGAAGAATAATTCTGATAGAATTTCTGGAAAATCGTGAGCAAATCTTATTGCAGAATCAAGGACAATAATTACTCCAATATTAATCTAATTTCAAGAAAATTGTAAGCATTTAAGTGAATAGTTTTTTATATATTTTTTTAATATCCACTAAAATTATCCACAGTAAAATATATAATAAATGCTATAGCTATTTCCTGAAAAAAAAAAACAATATTATTAGAATTTCAAGAAAATTGCTAAAACATATTTATAAAATTAGGCGCATTTTTTGCCAATTCCTTTTTTAATGTCTGGATACACGTGTAAGTCATATTTTAATCAATTTGACGTTTTTTTTGGAATTCTTGAGTAAATCATCCTCAAAAAATAAATTTCACGATAAATTATAATACAAATATAACTGAAACCGTGAGTAAAATTTCAATGTGATATAATTATATGAATCATACCATCGCTTTGAAATATGTGGATACTTTTTTAAACAATTTTAGGAAATTAGGAATTAATAATTTGGAAATTAGGAATTCTTGAGTTCAGTTTCCTCAAAACCCAAATTTCATAACAAAAATACAAATATTACTTAATCAAATCGCAAGTCAAATTGTCTGAATAATAAAAAAATCATATAGTAAAGTATTATGTAGTAGTACATGTCGGTAGATGAAGTTGTTTAAATTTTATTTTTAATCCTAAATAAACTTTAACACGAGAATAAAAATTACAAATTTTCAAATTTGATTGAAAATTATTATTTATTTGAAAAATAAATGAGAAGTTAAAAAAAATCGCAATACACGATCATACTTATGGATAAACGTGAGTCAATATATTAAAAAATGACGAGTAACATTTCTAGATATAACGACCAAACGCATATTTGGATAAAATATATATGATTTCCTAAATCTAGTGAGTAGGTTTTGTGAGTAAATATCCTAACTATACAAAATATATAAAATTAAAAAATATATATTACAGAAATATGCAAAAACTCTTGGCATTTTTTAAAAAAAATAGGAATTTAATTTCCCGAAAAAATGCTAGGTAATTTATTGTTATGCCAATTGAAATGGTTAAATATAGAAACGTGACACGGAACATTAAATGCAAGGAAACAAAATAATCCAAACAAGTATTTTTAAATCTTTCAAGAGAGGTCAAACGTTTTATAGATGCGGGGAGCAAGTTCCAACTTGATACTCCAGAAACAAAAAGAGAATTTTGATAAACATAACTCAAGTTAAATGTATTATAAATATATGCAGGTTTCTTAACTAACAAAACTATTTTAAGAGAACAACCGAGAATTTTGTGTTTAAATTGTCCAAGATGGTTAAATTTACGGATTCTATAAACAAATCTGGAACATGCATTCAATTAACAGTCCACTACCGTCAAGAATAATGATATCTGATAGTTTTTGGATGGAATCGAAATTTATCTCTAGAAAAACAATTTATTTTATTTTGTAAAAAATGGCTTATTATATCTCGAGAAAAATAGACCATCTTATCTCTAAATAATTGCATATTTTATCTCGAGAAAATTGCCGATTATTAAAAAAAGTGAATTTGCACTAAAAATAGCCGATTTTATCTCAAAAACGGTCGATTTTATCTTGAGGTAATAAACAATATTTAATCTCGAGAAAATAGACGAGATTTTATCTTAAGAAAATGAACGTTTTTTTATCTTAAGAAAATTGATGACTTTATCTCCAGAAAAATTACCAATTCAATCTAGAAAAAAGGAGCGCTTTTTTGTAGAGAACAAAAAATATGTTATCTGGCAAAAAAATAAAAATTATCGATTTCATATCAAGTTTATTTTTTTTTATTTAAATGGCCGATTCTATCTCAAGAAAATGTCCGATTTTATAACGAGAAAATGTTCGATATTATTTTATCAAGAAGAATGGCCGGTTTTATCTCAAAAAATAAAGAAAGATAGTATACAAAGAAAATGTATGATTTGTGAAAAATGACCGATTTTATCTAAATAAATAAAAATAATAATATTATTATTTTTTATTCATACCAACATACCAAAAGTTATACCGAGGTGCATTTCGTTTTTTTTAGTTTTGGGAAAGATAGGTGATACGGATTAGATGGTTTGTATTTTTATGTTTGTTTGTATCAAGAATTAAATAAAGATTTAATTTTGAGAAAATAGATGATTTAAATTTTGT
>JAAAKO020026119.1:0-14108 GCA_010015015.2 Bolitophila cinerea
GTTTCTAGATAATTGGCAGCTATTGGCTGACCTTCCAATATTGGACAACCTTATAACCGTGCAAAAATAGCTTCTCTCTGGTCAAAGTCCTTTATTACCGCGGTGGTAGTAGCTGGGGACATCTCCCTCAAACATACGGTCCTTATTCTGTAAGTACTCGTACTTCAGGAACCATGTCGGCTTTTACAGATGTTCTGGATCGTTGAAATATTCTGCGTC
Source organism: Bolitophila cinerea (assembly GCA_010015015.2). NCBI lineage: Eukaryota > Metazoa > Arthropoda > Insecta > Diptera > Mycetophilidae > Bolitophila > Bolitophila cinerea. The sequence continues at coordinate 220 of JAAAKO020026119.1, forward strand.
GGTTACAATTCATTGCGGCATTGTGGCGTTATTTCTCGAGGTTCTTTAGGGTCATCGAGAGCAGATGAATATCCAATCTGTTCATCGAAGCACGCTTATCAAATAGGCTATTTCGTATGTGCCGATATCTGGATTGCGGTCGGCTGTAATAACCGCATGCCGTAAGGAGTTTACGATCACTAACCCTAGTCTCTCCATTTGTGACGACGAGATATGGCACCATAAGATGAACCCATAGCTGATGATAGGTCATAGTAGCTGTTTGTAGCAAAGAAGCTTGATATGCATGCTCAGTCCGCTGGTCCTTTTTAGTACACTTCGGAGCGTGCCGCAAATGTCCTTTTCGTCTTGGCGATTGTTTCTGATACCTGTTGAACAAGATTATAAGATTATAACAAGATACTTAATCGTTTGTTGGAGAGGGATATACTTTGGCTTCCAGCACTTAGATCAGGCGGAAGACGCATCTGAGTATTTCTTCAAATTTCCGCACCTTCGGGAAGATATCATCGATGGTGTCCGGGTCATGAGTTCCGTTAGTTTATCAACTGCTTGGTCAATTTGACTCCTACTCATGTTGTGGTGATTCGGAATACTGATGTACTCTAGTCCAGAATCTACTAATTAATTAAATTAATTAAATTTATAGTTAGTAAAACCTTACTAACTAACGGCATAGGAAGTTAATTTTGGATATTAGGACAATTTTGAGAGAGTGGAAAGAAAGGAAAGCTTCCATACTATACCTCTTTTTTAATGACATCATTGATCCGGGATTGATCTCGCTAATCCTTAAAAAAATTGGCAGAGCCAGATATTGTTTTTAAGGTCATCATGAATTCGATGAGGGCGAAGTGACGATGGGATAATGGAGTTGATTTCTATACCGGCTTGCATGCAACAATCCTCTCCATAAGACTAGAGATGGACATGCCGACAAAGGCTTGGCAGTCTTTTGCCATGGAGCCAGTCGAAGTGACTGGAGTAACAGTTGAAACTGTGGGAGGTCGCAGCAAAGTCAAGCTTGGAAAGGAAGTGAGGTGTTCTGAAGGAACGGGTTGGGGATTTAAGATATTGGCGAACGATACTGAGGGCCTTCTATATTTACCATAACTCGCTTGTCGAGTAGTCTGCCTTTTTACCCGCGCTTCCTCGAGCTGCTGCTGTTTCTTCTTGATGAGTTCTAGTAGTGCGAGCAGGAAGTTTGCTGCGTGGTCTTCCTCGACAAACTAGGGCTTCGATTTTTCCATGCGTATCCTTGTGCAGCTACCAGAGATGGGTGGTCCTCCCGGCATTCGACGCAACGATTCTGTCTGGCGTAATTCCTGGTTGTATGACCATAGTGCTGTAAGTTGGTAGCACTGTGAAATTCCTTGAAGTTTTATACGTTCGAATCGTATATTCATCAGTCCGAGGAATTTCTTCAATGACAACAGAGAATCTACGTCGCTGTAGGGCTCCAGTTGAATCAGCAAATAATCGAGCTCCTTCTTCACTCGCTTGGAGCGTTCTGTGGAAAAAAGTTTAATTTTCCTTACCTTGATGTCCAGTTTCAGGTCCTTGAGTTCCTCATCGATGTCTCTCTTATTGTAGGTGCCACAGGGATGTGTCAGGAAAACATTTGTGCATCTGTCTTTCTTTGCGTCGAACTTATGGTGCTCGATGTCCGTGGTTTTGACGAACTCACGGGCTTTTTCCTCTAGTCCTCTAGCAAATTAAATAAAATTTCTGTTCACCTCGACTTCACTTGCTTAGAAGAGAAGTTCTTATGTCCAAGACCTTCTTACAGGTCTGTGCGGATGTACTTCGTGTCTATAACATAGGCAACGATTGGAGGAGGCTTAGTGGACTTCTTGGCGGATGTAGAAGGCGTACCTGTTGTCTGGCAAGTCGATGTTCCTGATGGTTCACTGTTTGTGCGGTCAAGTTCGATTTTCTACCTGGTACCTGATGCTTTTTAGCTGGTGTGGTCAATAATGGTGCATTACCTGAGGGTCGGTGGCGCCAGTAATGCTGGCGGCTATTTTGTCACAATCGATTTCCTGTACGTCTTCTTTTGCACGGGTTGCTATTAAACAGTTTTCCAGGCACTCGGTGATCCTCCATCTTTGATGTAGTAAGCTATTTTTTTCGCGATACAGCTGCTGTAGCTCTTCTCCGATACTGTTGCTTCCATTGACCTGGGATCCAAGGTACACAAAGTTGTCGACCGCACCTCTACACTTTTTTCACCCAGCGCGGAAATGTGTACTCAGGTTGGCGTCTGATGGAAGACGTCACCATGTACTTGGTCTTAGCCTCGTTCAACTCCATACCTAACTGTTTGGCACAATTCTCTAATTCCGCAAACATCATTTTCACAGCCTAGACACTACTTCCAACTAGTTAATGATGATAATGATGATGAGGACTTGGTGGGGGACCGACTCCTCGAAAGCTATTCCAGCACTTAGGCCAAAGTGATTGTACTAGGGTTGGTTGGTTGTCCACAAATTGGTCTGATTCCATGGCAAACTCTGCTATATTCGCGAGTGGTAGAAGATAGAACAACTCTGGCGGAATTCGGAAGGCACTGAGAGTCTAGGCTCTGGTATAGCAGAGTGCTGAGCATTCTGATATGAAGTGGATCGAAGGTTCAATCTCACCGCACTTACCACAATTGGGCCTGTCAGACAGTACCATCCTGTGGAGGTGTTATTTTAGTCTGCATTCCCCTGTGAGGATTCCGCAGACCATACCTTAATCTTTTCGCCCAAGAGTAAGGACGGAATGAGTTTTAGTGGTACATGGTTTCTTTAAAACAGTTTGCAGGCTCTACAATCTGTTTTAAAGTTTCAGTGGGTTTAGTGTCATTATGTTCTTAATCTAGCTTTTTCTGAGGGTGCATGATATTCCGAGTGAGGGTTCCGGACCATTAGAAATGGTATCGCTACCGTTTTTGGCCAGACTGTCAACGTTCTCGTTGCCGGGGATTCCAGAGTGGCCTGGGACCCAATTAAAACTCACGTTGTTGTGGAGTAATAGATTCTGGAACTCATTCCTGCAATTAAGCACTAGTATAGATGAAAATCTGTAATATAAATCTTAAATGGCCGCCTGGCTATCAGAGCAAATATAGAAACGATTGTTACTACAATTTTAGTGAGCGATTTCTCTGGCGCATTCTAGGATAGCTAAAACTTCAGTCTGAAATACCAAAGCATACCAGCCTAGTGCAAAAGAGCGTGGAGTATTCCGGCACCAGAGTTACATAATTGGAGGCAGCCATCATTGTAGCAAACCCCTTCGTCCGCAGGCGGGAGTGTACCACTGACCAGATTCTAATCTTCTCTGGAGGGAATACTAACTCCAAATTTTCTATGAAAACAGAATTTTAAAGAGAGGTAGTCTGACGGCCTGTTAAAATCCTGTCTGGCTGAGATAGTGTACTTCCATAAAGAGGAGAGTATAGGGGAGAGTTTAAAGCAGCCATTCAGATAGAGTCTATAGAACCGCCAACCTGGCCTCCGATTCTGTAAAGATATAGAGCGGTGGTACATTAAAAGTACCTCCAGAGTGGCAGTAGGACTTATTCGCATTGCACTAGATATAAGCTAAGTAGAAGTGGCCTCGCTCGTTGAGTCGGACAACAAAGTACATTGACCACCATACTTCAAAGCAAAAATGGTAAAACACCACCTTCAGACCTTCACTGCGTCACCATCGATACCAAAATGCACGATTCTATGCCAAAGCATTGAATCGATCTATCTAGTTATCGTAGCGTTGGTCTGTCATAGTCTATAGTTGCCACACGTCATCTTGTCACCCTTATTGTATAATGGGAAATTGATGCCAAATATCAACTCACTCTCCCAAAACTGCACAATTAGCTCGCGCGTATTGCCATCCATAATGCCTTAAGATGTTCCCTGGTGCCCGGCGATTTGTTACTCTTAAGCTTGAGAGTAACATCCATAATTTCTGTTAATGATGGTTCATCTATGTATGGCTGTCTGATATTTTAAGGGACTCGATTTGTTGCTTTCGTTGGTAGTCATCCACTTTGGCTCGAGTTGCTCGTTGGAGCGGTTTTTTACGTGCTTTATTTTTTACCTCGACTGCAGCTTACTCTCAGCATCGATCAACTTATTTCGGGCTTTCTGACCACTCCAACCGAGAGCCTTATAGTTGGTTTCATGCATCGGTCGAAAACGATGCCTCTCGCACCGTACCTGCCGGAATTATATGGCTGTTCCATCTTGGTCTGGTTGAAATTCTAAATGGGCCATATAGCTGCTCGGACTTTTGGTAGCCCTTGATAACCAAGACTGTGCGTGCCACCGTTGACCTCCTGAAGAGGTTCCTCCGCTGCCACGCTAAGACTGTACACCAGATGGTTTTACATGAACTAACAACAAAGTTGGAACCTCAAATCACCTCTTTCAACATGCTCCCTGAGACAACTTATGAATAGATAGAATAAAATTGAAAGTAAAGGAACCTATATATATTAAATCTTCTGAGGGGTGTTTGGATACCCATAACCTCCCCTAGCTACGTCCTTGTCCAAAATCATTGCATTACCAGTTGCTGTATGTTCTAAAAAGTAAAAGCATGTTTCCAAATGAATATAGTTTATTATAAAATTTTAATTAGGAGAAATATATAAGTTTACATTGTCATCCATTTTAGGAACTCCAGTACGATGATCCATTTTGTGTTTTCTTAACTTTCAGTTGAACCTGTTTTTTTTTAAATATTTACATCAAAAAAGTATGGATTACATCGGAACTATTACCAGCTTTTAAAATACTAAATTGTTTGGAAGTTTCTGAGACAAACCAATAATACTAACAAAACTAAATCAATACAAATATAATTAATCAATACAAGTATTGTTATACATTTATTGTACTTATATAGGTAAATATACTGATAAATATTATATGTAATATATATAAATATAAACATACCATTGAAGTATAATAAAATAATATATAAAGATACAAAGTGTTATTTAATAAACAAAAACAGGAGGAGCGGCTAAATTTAATGGTACACATGGATTAAGAACAATTGTAAATATATAATTATATATAAATATATGTATGTAAGTTCGTACCAAGTGTTATTGATGTAGATAATATACAATATATATGAAACCTATGTTTTTTATGTAACAAAAAAATACGTTCAGAAGAACCCCTCCTTTTTCAAAATAAAAAATGTTTTTATGTTTGTGAAGCCCAACCTGCTATTTTCTTACATTAATAACAAAAAATGTAGTTAATATTAAAACTAATACAAAATTTAAACATACAAATACACACAAAAACTAAAAACTAATTATTTTCATGTGGTACGAATTTAAAGAGCAAATTTAGTATATATTATATACATAAACCAACAAGAACAACAACTAAAAATATATATAAACAGAATTGTATGCAGCAAATATACAAGATCCATGATGGTATTCATATTATGTAAATGTGTAATTAAACAAAAGTGAATGACAACTATAATAAAAGTTTAAAAAAATTATGCAAAGTTTTTTTTTATTTTGCAGGTACTAAATATATTATTTTATTGCAGGTGGTGGTCTAGTTTTTCGTTATAAAAGATAAAATCAAAAGACTTTTTTTCAAAAATATTAAAATTTGACAATTTTAGAGCCTATTTAGTTTTTACCTAATTTTTATCGACCATTTACATGAAAAATCGAAAAAAAATATCAAATTTTGATTTACTGGCCCAATCTTTATGAAAATTGGCACAGATATAGTTTTTGACATACAAAAACCAAATCAAAAGAGTTTTTTCAAAAATATTAAAATGTGACAATTTTAGAGCCGATATAGATTTTACCTAATTTTTATCGACCATTATATGAAAAATCGAAAAAAAAAGATCAAATTTCGTTTTTCTGTACATGTAGATGCAAATGTTAACACAGATGTATATACAAAAAAGAGGTTAAATAATATTTTGGACAGTAGAAAGGGTGATGGGAATTTTCCCCCAGCGACGCCCGCCGGCCCGCTGTCTACTTTGACTTTTAAACAAGGAAAAAACCAATGGAAACATCATTTTAAGAATTTGATTTTATAGAAATTCCCCCCGTCGACAATCACGCAATTTGTTTGGTATGTGCGAATTTCCTAAAAAGTCCTAGCAGCTCCTTTAAGGAATGAATCTCCTTCAGTGGAAACTTATGAAACTAACAAATATGGACACTCTACGGTCAAAAATATTATTTAACCTTTTTTTTTGTGTATACATCTGTATTAACTTTTGCATCAACATGAACACATAACCTCATAATTAGACTTGTTTGACAGGTCGTGTCCAATCCCCATCTCGAAAACAGCGCCTCTAGTGAGCATGAACGATCCCTATATAGGTATAATCTGCAAGTCAAACACACTATATACGCAATTGATGACATTGTTTAATATTTATTTAAAGAATATTAAGAATAATAATCATCAAAAAAATAATATCATAAAATCACCATAAATGAAAAAACACTACATCAGATTTTAACATTTTTTCAACAGCTATTTATGACAATCCATAAGTGCTGTCCTATTTTCTTCAAATACAAGATGGCGCTACAATCGTTATGGTTATATTTCGCTCTCCAAAAATGTACATGAACACTTGTGGCGCCGCGTAGTGACAATAAATACAAATTTCACCGATGACATTTATTATATTTCACCCAGTCGTCAAATCGCAGTTATTTTGTATCCAAAAATGGGGTTATAATTTTATTTTTGACCATAATTTATGTTTGTACATTTATTAGTACTTTAAAACGAAAGAACACTAAAATAATGGAGTACTTATTAAACTAATCGCTGAAATTCTGCAAAACCGCGAACAGTCTGTAGGCCATGTTCATGATCTAGAACCAAAGATAGTATTAGCAAACAATCTGAAAATTTCTAAAGCACAATAGATAGAACTAACCGCAGTAAATGTGCCCAAACTCAATGGGAAGAACTTGACCACCACGATTTCGGTGCTCTTCTTTAGGCGCTCCATGAAAATGATCATAACTCGACGATATCGATGCGAGAATTGCGTCCAGTTCGAGTGATAGACAGCCGTGCCTAGGCGCTCGCTGCTGACCACGATCTCATTGCCGAAAAAACAGGGTGACAGGATTTGCGTAAACAGCGCCATGAAGAAGAATAGAGGATGCACGTATTGGGTGAGGCCGTCTTTCGGAGAGGACTGTAATGCAAAAAAAAAAAGAATTAAATAAATTCAATTAAATCTAAATAATAAAATGCACTTACATAAACAATTTCCAGACCCACTGCACCTATGCAAATTGCACTCATGCTGATCTGAGCTAATAGTGCAACCGAGAAGTATCGTTGCAACCGGAAAATGAACCTTTTAAAAATAGCCTGTAATTAAATTTAACATACAAGCTATTTTAAATGAAATACCTTATTATTTTCTGATGAGCCTTAATGCACTTTAAAATTTCTGGAATGCAGTCCTTATCTTCGTGCAGCGTCAATCCTACTCCTGGGTTCACGTGTCCAAGGTCACGCATCCGTTGGCCAAGTATCTCCATCTGTGCACTGGTCATGCACATCAAGAAACACGGGTACAACTCAAACGAACAGTTCAGATTCATGTGCATGCACATTCCGGACACCTGGTACACGTAGCACAGCCAGTAGTCCAAATGATTGTGCTGCCAATCCAGCGGGTAGTAACTGTCAAATGGCATCTCTGGCTTATCGGCAAAAAGACACGCAACGAAGGCCAAAATGGTCGACATATACGTCGCCGAGTAGAAGAAAATCGCAAAGTTCTCGAAGAACTTAATTTTTTCTCGATATATTCTAGTTTCTTGGTCATTGTGCAACTGAAACTCACTAGATTCTACCAAACACTGACGAATTCCAGAATTGTAGTAGTAGAAGTTTATCAATTTTACGCAGGCAGCCGTGATCGTTAACGTAATATGAATGGCATTTTTGATCTCACCGAAGTCTGACATAATAAACAGATTGATGCACATAGAAAAACAATAGAGAATGGAGAAGATCGTGTGACCCACGTACGAGCCGATGCGATACCGCAAGGTCCATCGATTTCCACTGGGCCACAGTCCAAAAAGCCAGAAGTGGAAGACCATCACTTTTGAGATTAAGGGGGTTCGGATTTTGGGAGGCATTCTCGACGCTGGCATGGCGACCAAGTGTTTACGACTATCAGGATTCTTCTTTAAGTATCTCGGACTATCTGTCAGGAACAGTTCGATTTTAAAGAATAAAATGGATACATGGTATGGTTTTAATTGAGTCATCATATTTTACTGATTAATTTGGGAATGAAGCATATGGACATTTCTGTTTGCATCCGAGTTGTGATTGCGAGGAAAACCCAACTGCGTATATAATTACACTTAATTAAAGTAAAGCGCACAAAGTCCTTGACGGAAGGGTTGTACGCAGTTTGAAATGGTGTTCCGTAAATAGGACAAAATTATTTGATTAACGAGGAAAGCATATATTTCAATAAAATCGTTATATTGTATTTTTAAATATCACTACCTACTGTTTTATGACAACACATCATGTTCAATAGATATTAATTATATATGTGTTTATATATAAATTTATAGGGTGTCCCAACAGCAATGCACAATTTGAATTTAGCGCTATTTTCGTTTTGTTCTGTTGGCGGCGGTGCTTAGCCCTAACAAATAACAGCCCAAAGGCTAGCAATAGTCGACGACATTTCATTTGCTGCCAACTTTAGAGTGCATCTAATCTTTCTTTGGACAGTTGAAGAAGAATCTAATCTTCCAGCACGACGATAGCGCTACATATGCCGCCATAACTGATATTTACATAAAATTCTACGACCACTGCTGCGCTGCGGCGCTGCGGACACCAAAAAGTGTTTCTTGGACATCTAAAGGTGACATTACTTGATATGCATATCCATATGTATTTAATTAAATCCATGGATTTGAGCTTGTCTTTTCAAATGCATGCGATGGCGCTATATAATTATATTTGATTTCGATGGAAGGTGCGAATGGCGCAATATTTTAAAACTTGGTATACGTGTATCACTAGGAAAATGTTGGATTGGCCCTGCACTCTCATCTAATGATGACTAATAACAATTGGCGAGGAAAGGAAATTGTTGACGTTTATTTGCAATTATATATTACTTATGGGGCATTTGTTGGCTTGTTATCCATTTTTTAATTTTTTATTCGCTGATGTTTTTAACAAAATTAACGACTTCCTTTTAGTTTGGACACCCTATAGCTTTTTTTGTCAAAAGGTTATAAAGTTACCATACACTAAGGACCAAATACAAACACACATCAAAATTACAATAAACACGCACAGGCAAACACCTCAAGTCCTCAGTTTGTGAATTGTCCCAGAAAGAAGCGGAACAATAAGCGCATTATACCAACGACAGTTCCGTACAATTAAAGGCCAACTTGGAGATCGATGAGCGAAATGGTCAATAACTTCAATCTGTCCAGTAAAGAACTGATAAATGGATGCTGGACAGTGGATACACCTTACACACCTTAAAAACGTAAATATAAAACAATATTTTGAGAGAGACTGTCTATATGTATTTAGTTTTTTTTTAAACATTTTTACATATTTCAGTGTGCTTTAAAAAGATAAAAATGACCAATAAATTGGGCTATAGAAAATTATGTGCCCAAAATTATCAATAAAAACTATGCCCTAATGCCCTTTAAAAATAGTCATAAAAAGAATTACCGAAGCATACAAAATAATTTCAAAAGGAGCTTAAAATAATAGTTCGAAGTGTATGTAACTTAAAATGTTTAAAAACCTACCTTAAAAAAAAGATTAGGAAAACCATATTTTGTGTCACAATGAGAACATTTTTGTTGTTATAAATTAATTATTGTAACCAAAAAAAAATATTTACAATGAATATATTTTAATATATTTTTAAAATTAATATTTTTGACGAAAAAATAATCTGTTTCATAAAATAAATTATTGTGCCAAAAAGATTTATTTGTGTACATTCAATTATTAAACTTTTGGGTTTGGGCACTTCTTTTGTAACATTTATCATTTACTTTTTTATTTTGTGAAATTTTTATGGTTAGCTAAATGAAAATTAATGTATTTTTTACAATTTTGTTTTTTTTTTTCAATTTTGATATATGCAAACGTGAAAAGTCACTTTTTTCTTATGATGAATCCATAATTTCTCCTAATAAAATAAGGGATGTAGTGGAGATAATAATTTTCCATGCCAAATCTCCCTAAAGGATTGGAGGATTGGATTGAAGGATTGGTCATGTTGAAAAGGGTAATATCAAAGGCGGTAAACTACAGAGAAACTACAGAGATATTGGCAAAGCTCCATCAACTACTTTCAAGTTTATTAATATTTTAAACATTAGCCTAATAAATACTTTTTTTGGACGGGAGTACTAAAGTAAAAATTTGCTGTATGTCGGCCAACAAATCCTTGATTTCTCAACTCATCTTAAAAATCCCTTGAATTTTATTAATCTATGGAAGCGCAGTTCGGCCTTTTAGCCTTATACCTTTTTTATATTACTTATATTTCACAAATATATAAATAATATACATATATAAGCCATATTTTTTTAAATATCCCGTCGCTAGAGTCTATAGTAATACATTAAAGATGAAAATAGTGTGCTCACAATTTAAACAGTATTTCTCTAGATTCTCGGATTAAAACAAGAATTGTCCCAGATTTGAACGATTTCTCTCGGTGTCCCTAGAAAAAGTTGTTATAAATATATAATTTACCCGGTATTTTCTGGGATGTTTGGGATCTCCCCAACAATGCTTGAAATTTCTTTTCTTTTTCTAAGAATTGTCCGTGATTTCCAAGGGATTTCCCTCAGATGACCCTGGGATTTCCTAGAATTGATTAACTAGAATTTTCTGAGATTTCCTAGGACTTTCCAGGGATTTGTACTGGATCGTCCCGGGATTTACCTGGGTAGGTCCCGGAATTTCAGTTGAATTTTGTGGAATTTTACCGGAAAACAATTTATTCCGAAAATTTGGAATTTTAATCAAAAAATCTAGAAAAAAACACTGTGCAATACCTAAAAATACTTTAAAATCCTGAAAATTTTTGGTAAATAACTAAAAAATACTATAAAATCCAGGGAAATTCCGGGAAATATAGCTAAATTTTAATAATCTATTCTTTGGGTTTCTCAGGAAAAAGTAAATTATTTCGTAATAAAGGTATAATCTTAATAATCTTCACTACATCCCTGAAAAGAAATCTTTTTACTTTTTTACCTTTTTAAGTATATGTAACAAAAAATCTCGGAAGTCTGCAATGGATAAAGGCCTGTGATTAGAATCTTTGGGGTTTAAAATAAAATCCTCTTAGATTTGAGTAACTTTAGAGCGTCTTAAAGCAAAATAGATTGGCCTTTTGGAAGTAATTTAACTCTATAACCGTATTTGGCCATTGCAGAACAAACGGCATAAAATAATTGTTTGTTTTCCAAAAATGAAGAAAATCGAAATTGATGACAGCAAGATGGGGCTCCAATTGCTCCATTAAGTAGAAAAGACACCATTCTTTGATAGCAAGCATTTCGTAATCCATCTTACTCTTACAATAACTTTTACCGACATTTTGACTCTTCTAAAGGTTTTTGATGTCGACGGAGATCTCCTAATGGGTGGACAGAAGTCATTTAAATAAAAACATTTCTAAAACTGCCCTGAATTAAATTTCAAATTGACTATAATTTTATTGATTAAATTCGACTATAAAAACACCATCAAAAATTATTCGCTGAAATTTTGCAAGACCGCAAAAAGTCTGTAAGCCATGTTCATTATCTAAAACAAAACATATAGTTAACAAACGATTTCAACCATTCTAATTAAAGAGTGTATATTCAAACCGATGTAAACGTGCCCAAACTCAACGGAAAGAACTTGACCACAACTATTTCCGTGTTCTTCTTAAGGCGTTCCATGAAAATGATCATCACCCGACGATATCGGTGCGAGAATTGCGTCCAGTTCGAGTGATAGACTGCCGTGCCCAAACGCTCGCTGCTGACCATGATCTCATTGCCAAAGTAACAGGGTGACAGGATTTGTGCGAACAGCGCCATGAAAAAGCATAAAGGATACCCGTATTGAGTGAGACCATCTGCGGGTGAGGACTGGTGAGATTGTCGAATTGATTAGGATGCTTCATAGAATATATAATATAAAAAATAGTTTACATAAGTAAGATGAAGACCAACGGCACACAAGCAAATTGCACTCATACTGATTTGGGCCAAAAGCGCTACCGAGAAGTATCGTTGCAATCGGGAAATGAACCTATAGAAAAAAAATAAAAAAATGGATAAAAGAACCATTTTAGGAATGTGAATCTATAAAACCTTATTAACTTCTGATGAGCCTTTATGCAGTTTACAATCTCAGCCACAAACTCCTTGTCATCAAACGTTTTCGACGATAAATCTTGATGATGGTTCAAATGACCTAGTTCACGCATCCGTTGTCCCAGCACGTCCATTTGCACGCTGGCCATACACATCAAGAAACACGGGTACAACTCAAACGAACAGTTCAGATTAATATGCATGCACATTCCGGACACCTGGTACACATAGCACAACCAGTAGTCTCGCCGGTTATGTTGCCAATCCAATGGATAGTAGCTATTGAACGGCATCTGTGGCTCATCGGCAAAAAGGCATGCCACAAAGGCAAACATTACCGTTGCATAGGTGGCAGTGTAAAAGGAGTATGCGCATTTCTCGAAAAACTTGAGCTTGTCCCTAAAGATCTGTTGTTCCACGGAAGTGCGCAACTGAAACTCACTCGTTTCGGCCAAACACTTCCGAATGCCACCATTGAAGTAGTAGAAGTTTATCAGTTTAACGCATGCTGCCGAAATCGTGAACGTTATGTGTATCGCGTGTTTGGCCTCACCAAAGTCCGCCATGCTGAATAGACTTATACACATGGCCAGAGCATAGAGAATGGAGAAGATTGTGTGTCCCACATAGGATGCGATTCGGTACAGGAGAGGCCAACGATTAGCTTTTGGCCAGAGTCCGAATATCCAGAAATGAAAGACCATCACTTTGGCTATAAATGGTCTACCGATTTTGGATGACATTGTTGAGATTTAAATTGCGGTTGCTTTTGGTCGACTGAGGATTGGTCAGACGAATCTTGAATTATATATAAACTATAGGTTTTTTTCGCTCGCAGGGTTGGGTAGCAAAAAATATATAACACGTACAAATAAAATGCAGCTCTATATGGATAATTATGTCAAATTGTATTTTTTTAATTGAGTTATTATGTTTTACTGATTGACTTGGGAACAAAGCATCTGCGGACGTTAGTTAGCAGAGCCGTAAAAGGAGAAGTTAGATTGAAAAAGGATGTGATGCTTTTTGCTTTACGTTGGTATGTATTTTAAGGTCATTTCAATCCTAGTCAGAAACATTTATGGAGAGCACTAAAAAATGCTCTAAATGGTTCCTATGGTCTTTTATCAGCGGTTACTGATATACGCAAAGCTGATATCGGTCTGCAATTATTATTGAGATTAAATCTGATCTATAAATGGATGCATGGGTTTGACTCAACAATCCATTTTTTATCGGTCAGGCATGTGTTGTAGTTGTTGGACTCAGTCTTTTTTGAATATAATTATTCCATTTTAAATAGATTTTTATGAAATTTTCATGTAAAAAAACCCTAATCCCTTATTCTATTTCGGACAATTGAACTTTATTATATATTTGGTCTCAATGAATTCTATAGTAGAATATTTATATATATATATATATATATATTTATATATTTCAAAACGAAAACAAA
>JAAAKO020026130.1:0-14097 GCA_010015015.2 Bolitophila cinerea
GCCATGGAATGAAACTATGTTGAATAATAAAAATTAGTTTTGACAAAAAATGTGTTTTTCATTGAAACGATACGAACTTTTCAGCCGACCTGTTATTTATCTGTTCTACAGATTTAGCCTGTTATTTAAGCATTAATATTAAAATAAGCTAAAAAAAGCCATACCAAGGTCTTAAATTGATTGAATTTGTATAAAACGTATTTTTGCTTTACTCATCTGACGATATGGTTGCCTAACAATAAGAAGCTAAAGCTTCTTTTTTGTTGCCCTAATTATTACATTCGTTTTTTGTTCGTAAATTTGTAATTGGAATTGGCTTATTTAGCATATTTTTGCTTATTTTAGTACAAATGCTGATTTTTAGTGCATATTTTATTTTTTTATCGTAAAACAAGCAGAAACAGGCTAAATCTGTAGAACAGATAAAAACGAACTCTAAAAACGAACTCTGTATATAGGTATTTTTTAGTTTTAGTTAATTTTTATATTCTCTAAAAGAAATATCAGGATATATCGAATTACTAAATGTCTCAAGAATTCCAATTTGTTAAAACCCAACTCTACCTATCCTTAATTAAAGGTTTTATACAACCTTAATAAAACGTTTTGAATATTTTTCTACATTTTTTTCAAAATATGGATGAAATAGGGGCTTTCTTCACCAACAATTTAAATAGGATTTTGCTCGAGTTGACGATGCATGAATTTAGTATCTAGCGAGTTATTTAGTTTAGAAATTTACAAAAATAGCATAAAATTGCATTTTATGCATAATGCTTTGCTAATATCCATGCTAAAATCGAATTATTAAATTAAATTTCTGTATTGTAATACATCATCCCTCACGTCCAGTAGTGGAAGTCTGTAAGACCGATCGAGTCGAATCGAGTGAATTTTCGTACGCCAGTCAAAAATATCTCAAGCATGTGTGGGAACAAAAATTTACGGGCGTATGAAATCTCGCTCGATTCGACTGGATTCTTCTCGATTGCTCTTACAGACTTCGACTATAGTTTCAAAAAAATTTTAACCCACTTTAAAAGATTAGAGGGTTAAAATAAAAAAAAATTAAACTCTGATGGCGATTTACCCATTGGAGTCCATATTTTACATATATAATTAAGGTTGGGGTTTCAATTTTTGTTACGAAGTGTTATGGAGGGGGAAGAGGTTGATCATTAGCTAATGAGCTAATGTTACGTAACAAATTAAAATAATTATTTATACCTATAAAATTTCAATTTTTTTGACAACTATAGAGTAGAGTGGGGCGAAAGAGCCACGGGGCAAAAGAGCTATTTCGTCTTTTCTCTTTGCATGAACAATGCTTACTTCAGTCCTCAAGATTGATATAAATATAAACCTGATCGGCAAATGAGGTGCCGCTATATAGCGTCATTTGATATTTCGTAAAAAGGGATTGAACATTTTCTCAACATTTAATTATTTTTTCTGTGTTTCACATGTGAAATTAAATTAAAATGTAAGTGTTTTTAATAAATGTCTATATTGTGTATGTAATGGTAATTTTGGTTTGGGTTGGAGTTCTTGGTTAAGTAATTATTGTTTTTTTTTCGTGAAATGTGTTTGTGGGGCGAAAGAGCCACTGTTTTCTAAGATGTTTGCAAGCGTGAAATTTCAGCTGCACTTTCTGACAACTGCTTCATCGGGTCCAGCTGGTACGGGAAAACCGTCTTAGTGGATGAAAGGCAAACAATTTTTAATAATGTTGCAATGATTTTAAAAAAAATCCAGCTATACGAAAGATAATCCAGCACTGATGATACTTGATAACCAGGTCGTTTCTCATTTGTCTTTCGCTTTATTAGTCGTAAATATGAAATATACCAAAAAATATTTTCAGTTCACAACAAAAATTATGTGCGCATGCGCAGCATTCTGGTTAGTTAAATCATTAAAAATATTCAATTTTAACGGCATAAACCATAAAGCATAAAAAAATCATTTTTAATGTAAAAGTCAACAACATACAAAAATAAATTATACGACGTTTACGTCATTTTAATAAATTCAACTTAACACAACCTTTATCAGAGTAATAATAATAATACACTGATAAATACTTGAATCGATGAATCCATATTCCAATAACATAAGTTCCAAGAGCTCAGCCGCATGTTGCTGGTCGCAAGTGTCAACTGTCAAGTGTAATTTTTGTTTATGTTGCATATATATTTATATATATTATATATATGCGCCGCTTTCGCATGCGAGCATGTATGTGCCTGCGTGTAGTGTACGTCCACAAGAAAAAACAATATATATATATACTATTTACAAATAAATATTATAATATTTGAGCATAAATATTGTAATACATCTAAATATGCAAAAGGAAGATCCTTCGTTTATTTCTCTTTATATAAACAAAACAAAGTAACAATCCTCTCTTCCAATCCTCTCTTCCAGTGGTATCAAACCAAAAGTTTGATAGAAACCTTGATCGAACAGTGAGGCCTATACAAAATAGTTAATAGTGTATATATACTTTACTTGAAGACTTTTCCAATTTAACGTGGTTTTCATCAATATCTTATTCTCTTTCACTGTTAACAAATAAAAAAAGAGAGATATATGATCAATTGTCAATTGAATTGAAATCGAAAGCCGTCAGTTCCAATTCGTTGAATCGCTCTTGTAGTAGTACCTATTGAATACATAATGCTATATATAAGGCTATTTTAAATCATATATATATATATATATAAGTGTGCTCAAAATATTCGCAACAATCCAAAGCACCGTTATATATGTTTTGTATGAGCGAGACTTACATACAGTAAAAGACTGTCTGCACCGAAAATATGTTTCGCTCCCTTACACACACTGCGGTGAAGCAAACCAGACAAAGTGTGCTCTCATCGGGTCAAATCAGGGGTGAGTAATCTTTGCTATTTCTTTAAAATATTTTAGTGGATAATTTACAATGCGGCATAACCTATAAAATATATAAACATATAGTTTAATACTTGCGACTTATTTATTTCTTATTTATTTTTTTGAAAACTTATTTCAAGTTGTTTTTATTAAGCATGCACAACCCTATCAAAATATACGTGTCAGTGTGCCACACAGTAATTTCTCATTCATGATTCGCGGTGCACTCTTCTGCCACACTACAATATCTACCGTATCTGTTTCAGCTGCCGCAAACGGGACAACAACACGTTCTGCTTTTGTCGTACACACGTTTGGTTCTCGTTCATGTCCATTCAAATTCAATCAGTCGATTTTATGCAAAAGCAGCGGTCGCGGTCGTCAACGTCATTGCCAAACAATACATGCAATTTACCGTGCATTCTGCTTTGCATCGAATTCCCAGTATAATTATAATTCTTCGCATTTACAAGTTCCAGTAGACAACTTTAGAAGAGCGGTTTGTCAAAACAGTAGTTGTGCAAATACCGTTGTGTTTGTCACCACGTTTACTCCACTGTCGTCTGATTATTTATTGGATAACACCCATACAAACGCAGCAGATTGCAAAACGTATGCACGACAATTTCAACGACAGCAAAAGTGTTCAATTTTAGGATACTGTCAAAGTCTTTTAGTGGGTGCCAATTTTGGAAGTCCGTATCAATTCAGCAACATCAGCAACTGCATTAGTCGTGGTTACAGTACATCCTCAGTGACTGGCATAAAATCTATCAAATCCGAGGCACAGTCAAATACAACAACACAGGAAAACATGTTGGTGCAAGAATTTAAGCGTTTGCCCACAAATGTGGTGCCAACACACTACCATCTAGAACTGCAACCGAATTTAGAGGCTTTCACGTTCGGCGGACGGACTTCAGTGAAAATTCAGGTTAGTTTTTTTTCTTTTTACAATCCGTTGAATGTGTTGAAGTGTGTTTGTGTGTGTGTGTGTGCATTTATGGAACATTATATAAAAATATATAAATATACCTGTAAAATGACCATTAAAATTTGGTGCAATTTTTTTAATCGATTTTTACACAGATGCGCCTAAATGCACCCAAGTTAAAAAATATGTTTCATTATAAAAACAAATGTTTACTAAAATGTATTTTATCTTATCAAACGAGTAATCTCTTATCAAATTTGCAAAAATATATATTGATGAATAATATTCACAAAAATATTCGCTCCCATAGCCGAAATTTTAAAAATCTTCAAAATGCACAGAAATGCGGTCAAAAAAACAACAATTTTTTACCGCTATGATATGTTAGTATATATATGTGTATATAATATCAGAAACTAACAGTAGAAACAACAACACCAAAAAATGCCAATTTGGTTGAAAACACGGGTTTTCGCAAGGTCAGTTTTTGTGATTCTGATTAACGGTTTCTCGCTGACGCGCGAGCCAACGAAATGGAAAGTATGTGTGGATTTTAAACGTAACCACATAATATACTACACACTATATACTATTATCAAACGTTGAAGAAAGGTCCACTCATATTTGTGCACGCGATTCTTCTCAATTCTGCCGCCGGCAACAATTTAGCATCATCCGCAAAAAAAAAGAATAGCTCATATGTTTTTTATGCCCACGCTCACCATGGCGTGTTCTCTTTTAATAACCAATTTTAGATTATACTATACTAACGGATCATCATTTTCTAGGTTCATTCGACCACCAATACAATCGTTCTCAATGCCATTGACCTAGTCATCAGTGAAGCCACCGTGACGTCGGCTGGTAACACACAATCCGCCAAAGTTGAATTCTGTGACGAACAAGAAACGGCCACGCTTTACCTTAACCAACCTCTGGACGCTGGTGATGCCGTGCTGGACATGGTCTTCAGCGGAGAGCTTAACAAAACTATGAAGGGATTCTATCGTAGCAAGTATTTATCCCCATCCGGTGAGGAAAGATACGCTGGCGTAACACAGTTTGAGGCAACCGATGCTCGACGCTGTTTTCCCTGTTGGGATGAACCTGCTATCAAGGCAACCTTTGACATAACGCTGGTCGTTCCTAAAGATCGTGTAGCTCTGTCTAATATGCCAATTGTTTCGGATATAAGCAGCTCGGATGAATTGCGTACGGTCACCTTTGATACAACACCGATAATGTCCACGTATCTTGTAGCAGTTGTTGTTGGCGAGTACGACTATGTGGAAGACAAGTCCAAGGACGGCGTGGTGGTGCGTGTGTACACACCAGTTGGTAAAAAAAATCAAGGACGTTTTGCGCTTGATGTTGCTACAAAGGTTTTACCTTACTATAATGAGTACTTTAATATTGCTTACCCTTTGCCAAAAATGGATTTGATTGCGATAGCTGATTTCTCGGCTGGAGCTATGGAGAATTGGGGTCTGGTCACATATCGCGAGAGTTTTCTGCTTGTTGATCCAGAGAATACGTCACTTATTCGAAAGCAGTCTATCGCTTTAACCGTTGGCCATGAGATTGCTCATCAGTGGTTTGGAAATCTTGTCACCATGGAATGGTGGACTCATCTATGGTTAAACGAGGGATATGCATCGTTTGTAGAATTTCTGTGCGTTAACGAGCTCTTCCCGGACTATGACATCTGGACACAGTTTGTGACAGACATGTACACAAGAGCTTTAGAATTGGATTGTCTCAAGACTTCACATCCCATTGAAGTGACCGTAAGTCATCCATCTGAGATTGATGAGATCTTTGACGAGATCAGCTACAACAAGGGTGCTAGTGTCATTCGTATGTTGCATCAATATATCGGCGAAGAAGACTTTAAAAAAGGTATGAATATCTATCTAACCAGGCATCAGTACAAGAACACGCATACTGAAGATTTGTGGGTTGCCTTGGAAGATGCTAGTAGCAAACCCGTTGCTGAAGTTATGTCTACATGGATAAAGCAAATGGGTTTCCCCGTTGTCACTGTGTCATCTGAACAGAATGGTGACAAGCGCGTACTGACGCTGACCCAGGAAAAATTTACTGCTGACGGAACTGTCAATCAAGAAAACTATTTCTGGATGATTCCGATTACTGTATCCACAGCACGTGCTCCCTTGGAAAACGCTTTGTCAACTGTAATGGAAAATACCACTACACAAATTGAACTGAATGGTGTCACTGCTAGTGATTGGGTTAAGATCAACCCTGGAACAATCGGATACTATCGAACCCGTTACACACCGGAAATGCTAGAATTGTTTGTGCCGTCTATTAAAGATCAATCACTGCCACCATTGGATCGTCTTGGTTTGCTTGACGATCTGTTTGCTTTGGTGCAGGCTGGTCGAGCACCCACCGTTGAGGTTCTTCGTCTTATCGAGGCCTACAGAAATGAGCCCAACTACACAGTTTGGTCATCTATCACTAACTCGCTTATTAAACTTCAAGTGCTTCTGTCACACTCGGAACTCGAGAATGAGTTCAATGCATACGGCATTCGTTTGTACAAGCCACTGGCCGAACGTCTAGGATGGGACGCAAAGCCAAATGAGAGTCATTTGGACACATTGTTGCGTGGTCTTGTATTAAATCGTCTTGTGTCCTTCAAATGTCCAGACACTCAGGCCGAGTTGCGCCATCGCTTCAGATTACACGTTTCCGGAAAGTCAGTATTACCGGCTGATATTCGAAGTGCCAGCTACAAGGCTGTTCTGCAAAACGGTGATTTAAGCACATTTGAGGAAATGTTAACCCTATACCGTGCTACAGATCTACACGAAGAGAAAGACCGTATTTCGAGGGCACTCGGCTCAATGAGTGACGTGAATATTTTGGCTAAGGTCATTGACTTTGCTTTGTCGGTAAGATAGTTTTCATATAATTAATATGCATTTATTTATCATTTAAAAACTATCGAAAGGATGAGGTGCGTTCCCAAGACTCGGTGTTTGTAATTGTTGCTGTTGCCATGAATCCGAAAGGACGCGACATGACCTGGGAATTCTTTAAGAACCATTCACACAAACTGTTCGATCAATACCAGGTAATTGTTTTTGTTTACGACCGTGTAAAGTTAAAAAAAACCTTTATTTTTTTTACAGGGAGGATTCTTGTTGTCTCGTCTTATAAAATATATAATAGAGAACTTTGCATCCGAAGAGCGAGCTGTGGAAATCGAAGAATTCTTCACTGAGAACCAGTTTCCGGGAACCGAACGTATCATCTCACAGTCACTGGAATCAATTCGCCTTAACGCTGCATGGCTAAATCGCGACTTGGCCACTGTCACAGAATATTTGACTACTAGCTGCAATGAATTCAAATAAATAAATAACACAGACCGACAAAACGCAACACAGTCATGGACAAGCATTTTGTTCATTGAATAATTATAGATATTAAATATAAAGAAGACAAATTATACACGTATATCACCACCATAATGTCCCGTTGTACACATACTTATACAGGAATTATTGCAAATTAAAATTTGCACCAAATTGCATAAGAAGCTTTAAAAAAAACGTACAGACACAAAATAAATAAATTGAGAATTATTTTTTTTTGTTTTATTTATAATTTATAAAATATAATTGTATCTTATGTATTAATTAGGACCATTTCCGGGACCCATTCCATACACCTGTTGTTGTGGTTGTTGCTGAGGGCCACCTTGGTTCATGCTCATCGGTGAATGCATCATTGGACTTGGACTGGAGCCGACTGGACCGACTGGCGATGGAATTATCTGAATCGATTTTAAGTTATTTACAATAATCTCTAAACAATTTATAAACTCTAGTACCTGGTTTTGAATTTGCGGTGTCGGCTGTGGCTCGTTTTGAAGAGTCAAATTCATGACTAACTCTCGCACGGCTGGAAAGACTGAACATTCTCCCGTATGTGGAGGATACTCGGCAAAACGTCGCAGAAGCATACTAGCAGCTCCGGTAGCCGCTGACGGGACAGGCTCGCGCCTTTCGGCTAACTGAGTAAGATTAGAATCCACATCGTAAACCATTGGTAAAACAAGTGATGCACAATCCTTCCAGTCCATACCAGGCATGTACGGTATTCGAGTGATTTGTAACTAAAAGAATGGTTTTAGTGTCATATCTTAAAACAATACAGAGGCATTTACTTACGAAAAACAGTATTTTTCTACGAATATAATGCACAGCTGGACTTCCCACAGGCACAATAGGAGCTGCTGATGGTGGAACACGAAGGCAGAATTGTACATTCCATTTCAGGCCTTGAACCATGTCTGGCATCAGTTCCAGTCGTATAATTTGGATATAGTCTTTCAGTACCTGTGGCGGAACGTTAAGCATTCTAGCGAATCCGCAAATGTTGTTTGGCCGATATGGTGGAGCGGCCACACGAAGCTCAAAGAATTGTTCAAGAACCTGGAGATCGTCCAGGTTCCACTGAAACGGTTGTTTACCGTCAGGCACGTTTAGTGGCACCTGCGTTACTTTAATATGCAAGGACTGCATGTGCACTGGATTCAGGTATACCTGACATTGCAATCCGTCCGCTTTAAATAGCACAACTCCTGGCTCAGTAGACGTGATACCGATTAACTAAGATAATTAGCATAATACATTTTTAATATTATTTTATAACATTTTTTCTTTATCAATTTTACCGATTCTTCTGTGTGGATGAATCGTTGAAGATTGCGTCGCATGTAAACGCATCCCAAGAATCGTTCAAGCGGGCACAGTTCGGGTCCGCCAATTTCTTTTTGTGGATGTGGACCAGGCCGACACAATGTGTCTAGTGCTTCGTGTGTAAGCAATGTTGGTACAGCACCAGCCCAAGATCGTGCTGGTAAGATACGCGAAACGTGCGTTGTGATAGCTATAAGATAAAAAAGATTGGATATTCGAAATCATATTGAACTCGATTATTATTATTACTTTGAGACTTGTGGTCAGGACTCTGTCCGGGCCGGGGTGATGGACGTGGCATGCTAGGAGATCCAGGCCATGCAGCAGCTGGCGACAATACACCGAATGGACTGTGTTCGGTATGATTCTGTATGTAGCCTAAGTTTGGGCCTGGAGAGTGGGCCATTGGACTGGGCTGAGGATTTAGTGGTGACGATGGCATTAGGCCGCCGCTTGGTGATGGGTGTGGCATGTGAGTCGCAGGTGGTGAAGTCATACCGAAGTTTGGATGATTCTGTCCGATCGGATGCGGACTAGCAGGTGTATGGGGATTTGAATTAGCTGGCGGAGTTATTGGTGGCGGAAAACGCAGACCACCATCTCGAGGACTTTGTGGACCACGGAGACCACCACTCATGAATGGTGATGATCCACCAACTGATCCAGGTCCTCCGTGGGACTCCTCCATTACAATTGGTGACGGTGGATTATCGTCCTCAGATTGTGACCGCCGACGATATACTGCAGACTCATCTACATACTTAGACAGGAAACCCTTGAGTCCTTGGGTAGGCGTAAACTCTTCCACAACGTTACTTCTTTCGAAACGACTATAAGCTCCATCACGAATTGATATAAGTCCACTACTTCGCAGACGAATCTCTAAGCAGTACATTTGGTTGTAGGCAACTCGTAGAAGAGTCGGTGATTGAGGGATAATGCAAAATGATAGAACAGGCACGTTTGGACGCTAATGAAAATGAAACATGTTAAAACACACATAATTTATACTTAATAGAAATGTACACTTACAGGTACTCCCAATTGCGGTATTATTGAAATCTTTGCGATTGAGCTAAGCGGTTGATACGTCTCGTGCAGAAGTAAAACTATCTGCGAGAGGCTGTTGTGACGATTCAGGTGGGATTGGAGTTGTTCGCGCATCATAGAGTGGGCGTTAATAGCCGAGTTTCCTCCAATAAAGATCTATTGAAATAATTATATTTTTTGTGATTTCGGTTATGGATAATGAATATCAACAATTATACCATTTTAAACTCCTTAGCCTCAGTGCACCAAAAAATATTCACAGACACCTCTTTGTTTGGCCCAAATCCTAATAATAAACTTGTGTAAGAGTACGATTTTATGGTCACAAGATTTTGTAGATTGTATTTCTCGTTCTTGATTTTGAATTCGCCATTTTTGTATTGTTCCGCAAAATCATGCACAATACTATATAGATACACAATTTTTGACCAATCATTTAATAGACTATCAATGGTAC
The DNA here is from genome assembly GCA_010015015.2 of Bolitophila cinerea. Classification (NCBI taxonomy): domain Eukaryota; kingdom Metazoa; phylum Arthropoda; class Insecta; order Diptera; family Mycetophilidae; genus Bolitophila; species Bolitophila cinerea. The sequence goes on from JAAAKO020026130.1 coordinate 10,076, forward strand.
GTCCAACCGTGTCAGAGGGACCCATTTCAAATTGATAGTACACAGTACGCCTTTGTCCTTGCTCACGATGGTGACCACTTTGCAACGGCGTTCCGAAAAACACTAGCTCAATTGTCCAGACGCGATTGTGTTTGTTTATATTAAACTGTGATCGAATTGCGACCGATAGAAGACGTTTCATCAAAGCGTTCCAAACTTCAGAATCAACTTCCGGCGATGTACTGATTTTTCCTTCTGCCTGCATCTGAGCAGAGACGGCACCGGGTTGTGGCAATGACAGTATTTTAAGTACCAATGAAGTGGCATTTGCCTCCACTTGTAGACCTGAGTGCGGAATCTGTCGACGTGAGAGCTCTTGAGCCAAGCACACGAACGGTAGTTTTTCATCGCACATGGCAACAACGTGCGCCAACTCAGGAATGAAATAAGCCGGATAAATTGTCTTTTGTAGTTTAGGTGGTGGACCAGCATCTAATCCATTGGATTTGCGTTTATTGAGCGAACATTCTATTTAACACATAAAAAACATAATAAGAAAAACAGCTTACGACATATAGGTAAATTTAAACTTACCATCCACATAAGTGCCCGGACCATGTGTAGTTGCAAATGTATCGAATTCTATTAAGTTCTCAATTTTCAAATACATTTTAGGCATTTCATTTTCAATGGGATCCTCGGTAGCAATGTCCTCAACATGTTTGACAAATGCTAAGTAGAATGTATAGTCCATCTCACATGCACAAGATGAGCGCTCTTTAATTTCTACAATCTAAAATCAAATTATAAAAATTGTACTATAATAAATAACTATTTTCAATAAATACGTACCAGGATAACGTTCGGGTGCCGATGCAACTTAACAAAGAGCTTATGACGACCAATGTGTTTTACGTAGTGAGCACTCGATTCTTGGATGGGCAATCGTTCAAAAGGTGTAGCAGGCAAGTGCTGCAGCGTTTTCTCACAACGACGTTGAGTAACCCAATAACGCAGCTCAGATACGTGATGCGCAAGCTTTGTGTGCTCACCGTTTAAAGAGGCCTGCAGGTCAGGAATTATGGGACAATCGAGGTGCTTGGGAACGTGACAGCGTAGCATACCGGTGTGTGTATCTACGGTAATATGAATCTGTTCGGCACGCAGGCATGGATTCAGCACGGGAACCGTTAGAATGGCTGGAGTTCCTTGTAAATGATCTAGAAAAAATTGTGTTTTAAATAAGACTTCTTTTATGGAATTGCATTGTCTTACAATCCACGTCTTTAAGAAACGTTTGGAATTCGACTTTTATGTCGTTTAACCGAGAAAGAGATCTAATGTACACAGTATGCACAAGCAGCCGTTCCATGGATAACAGTTCTGACCGAACCGCTCGGTCTGCCACTTCCGAAGACTCCTTATTTCCGATCGATGGAAGATGATACACGGCCAAAGGACGTGCTTTATCATTTGGATCCGTTTGTACTGTTAGTTTGTAGCCCAACTCCGACTTTGGATCCTTGCTTGTCAGTTCACTGTGAAATATATTTGTTTTTTTTTATTTAAATAAAGACAAAATATAATATTTTATGTTTTACCGCCAGTAAGACACAGTCAATTTAGTGCCGGGAGCATACTCGTCTACATGCACATTGTCGTCCAGGCGGTCCATCATCAAACGTAATGTCTGCGTGTACAGCACCTCAAGCTGTAGAGATTGGCAGAAGAAATGCAAGCAATTGTACACTTCGGTCAAAGCGTTTTGGTTGTCTACGAGTCGTGCTTGAATAACCTGATGAATGTAGTTCACCTGAAGTGTGTGGACCAATGCTTTTCCGTCTGCAATGAATATCATACGATATAATTATATAACATAAATATATCCAATTTAACTAATTTTCCAACCTCCAGTTTCCTTGTCCTCCACCAGTATATCGATTTCCAGTAGTCGCCACGGTACATTTGGTGCGTCGCCCATAACGGTCAGCGAAACTTCAAATTCATGTTCAATGTGAAATGTAACGCGTCCCGAGTCAATTTTAAATTTGCGCATGTGTGGCAATAAATTGCCGGTGACCAAACGATGCTGGATAACTTGATTCAAACGTAACAGTGTCTGACGTTTTTCACTAGGCGTGATCGGATCTGGCGGTACGATTTTCTCTCTAAGAAATGTTTGTGAATGATAATAATAAGTATTTGACTTCAAGTGACCTACAAACCTTATGCAAGCTGGCAGTCTTGAATATGTTCCAGTGGTAAGAATCTCTACGGCAGCTGGAATATGAAAATTGGGTAATCTTGCATGTACCAGTGTTTCTCTAGCCATGCGAGCTAGCATATCAGCTGTATCCACAAACAACATTGACTGTTTGTCCAAAAAGCTCATTATATGCTAAAAAAACAAAAATTATACATAACATTATGCAATGAAACGAAATGTTCATAACAATACCGCAGATTTGTCTACTTTTGAAGCCGAATTGGCCCACTTGACCAATGCCAATAATCTAATGAACAACTGGCGTGTTCTAGCCGAGAAATTGTATATTTCGATTTTGCGTTCCATATCAGTTTTTCTCGGAAGCCTAAACAACAAAAAAATATATAGGAATAGTAAATAAATTGTAGATGTAAAAAATAATGTAACAGGTTGTTTCATACAGTTCGGACAACACGGTAAGTTCATGGTAGGTGCGCTGAATAATGAAATCAATTAGCATGGCCAGCGAAATAGAGCCACCACGGGGACCTTCAGGTGCGGCTTGCACATAGCCGGCCACCTGCACTTGAACACCCTCCAAGGGTTGTGGAACCATTTTTGAATCGTTCGTTGTCGTTGTGCGCTGTTCTTGGACTGGTGTTTGTTCTTTATTGCATTATTGGTATTCAGAATTGGATAACTAAGCGTAAAGTATTGTGAGTTTATATTCGACGCCACAACCACAACGTAATTTGCATTACAAAATGTCACGAATCACGAAACGAAGTGTCAAAAGTCAAATATACAAATAAATACCAAATGAACTAACCGTGAATTGGATGGAGTTTTTTGCTGTAGCGCTATCTGTTGTATAAATATACAGTCAATAACGTAGATTTAATGTGGCTGCGTTCTGATAAAAATAATGTTTTATAAATCTATTTATTATAGGTATATCTTTTCGGTCAGATTTGTCCAGCGCAATTTCGAATCCACAAAATTCTGAAAAATCCACGAATTTGATTGGTTGAAAAATTTAGGTATTACCTCAGTTCACGGGCCCAGTGTGTTATCTTTAATCTATTTCTTTTCGCTAAATCGCGACAATCTATTTAATTGTTCCCAGAGGACCTACTCTGTAATTCGATTCAAAGGACGTTCGATACGAAAGTGATTTGCTAAACTAAACTAAAACCGTACTCTGTAATTAGAACGGACGTAGTTTCGGATCGCTCGATTACAACAACAACGCGGCGCGGCGCACCATTTCTTTGCTGCATAGCGCTACATTGACAGCAGTCACGGCGCGGCATTCAAATTCTATCGCATAAAAAGGCTTTGTGAATTTGTGTTTTCATATTGGAAGTGGTTTTAGTAATGTATGATTTTGAATTTACAAAGGTTAAATGTTATAATAATATTGGTTTGAAATTTGGCGACGATGTGATGCACCGGTTTTTTTATAGAGCCGGCAAATAACTAATTTGATAATTCTCACACTAAATCTCAATATATTTAGAGTCAATAATTTAAATCATTTAGTTCTATAGAGGTTTTTATACATTTAAAAGTTATTGTATGTTTTAAAGTTAACATGTACTTTGTACTAGTATTTATATATTAAGACTGTATGATTTGCAATTAAACTGTATTAAAAATTATACACTATATTAATTATTTTTTTATTACACACAATGTTTAATTTTCATGAACATAAGAGAGCACAGAAAATACAACAATTACATTGTTTCGATAGACTGTAATAGGTTGATTCGCCAACATACTCACCACCCAATAAACGCCAACTTCATGTGTGTTATTATTCAAATGGGTCTGA
>JAAAKO020026141.1:0-14093 GCA_010015015.2 Bolitophila cinerea
ACACTGCCAAATTATCCCGGCCGGCCGGAGCGGCACATAAAGGAAGTGGCTTGTGTGCGTTATGTGCGCTCGCGTTCATTCATCATTAGCTCGGTGTTCCGGTTGCCCGAACACTTCCGGGAAAAAATCTATATAGTTTCGATAAATCCTAACTTTATGCAATTTCACATAATTCCTCGGGCAGCAGCAGCAGTTACAACACGATCTATCTAACTAATTTAGTGCTGATGCGGGAGTGTGCCAAAAACAGGTTCACACCGGCACGGCATCGGAACCTATATATATATATATATATATATATATATTATATTTAGTTAGAGACTATTGAGATGAGCAGCTCTGAATCAATTTGCAGGACTATCTGGGCGGTGTGATTGTCTTTGCCGCCATTATTACAGCCCTGCTCACGGCGCACTTCTGTCCGGAAACAACGACACCGTCTCTGGTTGGATTGGCCATAAACTACACACTGCTGGTGCCCATCTATTTGAACTGGGTGGTGAAACTGCTGGCGGATATGGAAATGTATATTGGTGCCGTTGAACGGATTGCCTACTATGTAGAAAGTGAAAATGCACAGGAAAATTGTTGTAAGTATGCATGTAAACACATAAACACACTCTCGCTGAATAGTGAATAACACGTCGTCGTCTTTTATGTATATGAATGAGCGGATCGTGTGTGTGTGTGTGTGTGTGTGTGTGTGTGTAATATGCATTCACACATTCATACGTTTTTTCTTCGACGGCTATATAAGGGTGTTTTTTTATTGCTCCGACAAGCGAGACTTGTTGCTGGCTCACAACTGAAATATTGAGATTTATCTACACCTGCGGTTCGTTAACAGCTTTTTTATGTTGTGAACGAGTTGTTTATGGGGAATCGTGTATATGTGAGTGTGTGCGTGGGTGTGTGTGTGCTAGTATGTTTAACTTTTTGTATTTGATGAATGGGGTACGGTTTTTATTGCCAGAGCTTAACACAACCCCACACTATATCACATAGTACATTCAATCGGTTCCGTTTACGGATAGCCAGAATTAGATGGGTTTGACGGTTTGCGTTTAATGGACTGATTTCAATGTGTTTAGTGTGGTGTTGAAGATTGATTTTTGAATATTTAATATTAAAGACGGAACTAAAATGTTTTTATGAATAATATGACTATATATCTGAAGTTTTAATTAAATTAAAAGTTAACTATAATCTGAATCATTATTATTTTTTTTTGATATTCTAAAATAAAATAAGAAATATGCGTTAGCAAAAAAAGGTTATTAAATTTATAAAAGGTATTTTAAAAAAAATGTGTTTTTGAAAAAAATGTTGTGTTCTTATTATATTAAAAAAATGTTTGCGAAATAATATAAAATGAACCTATAATTATTTTAATCAGTTCGGCTTAATAATTTAAACGTACTCCAACTTTTTAAGAGTGTGTTCTAAGTATTGTAGAAAATAATGCGTGTTATACAATATACATATATATATATAAAGCAGGATTAAAAATGTTTGCATTGTTTCATTACATTAGAGCAAATTTATTTAATATTAGAACCATTTTTTCATTTATGCGGATTATATTTTTCATTGGATGTTAAATTGAGAGCAAATAAATGTACATAATAATCCACGATAAGAAAGCAAATATTTTTGCTTTAAAATAAAATAAATTAGCTCTTCAAACAACAATTGCTACTTACCTAAAAATAATAAAAATGTGCGCTCTTCAAAATGTTTTTTTCTTCCTATGACAATAATTAAATTTATTATTTATTTTTAAATAAATATAAAACGGTTAACGAGCATTTAAGTTTGTATAAGAGTTTTTATATTGAATTATAGTAATATTATTGGAATCAAATAAATGATTTCTTAAAAAATATCTATGTAATTATATTCTACTCCCTCTCAAAAATGCGTTGAGATAATACTTTAACTTTTGTTGGGTAAATTTGAACTAACAAAACCTAATTTCCATTTATTTTTCATAAATGCAGTTTTGTTCAGTGGTGTGTGTTTTTAGTGTTCAGTAATTTGGTCAAAAATAATTTTGTAACCGTGTAATTTTCATATTTTTTAAAAATATCAAGTTTTTTATCCCAAAGTTCAAATACATTAGAGCATAAATGTATAAATGTAATTAATCAAAATACTTTCTTCAAATACAAGTATTTTTAAATCCTGTTTTACCACAAAATTGATAATTAAAAATCCATTATTTCAAAATCCAGTCAATAATTAAAATATTCGAATTACAAAATTACTTTTAAAATTATATTTAGTGTTTATTTTAAATAATATTTTTATCAGAAATTTTTGTAAAATAGTTTGTTGAAATTCAGTTGATTTTAAGCCAGTAAAACAAAACGTTAGGTTTTTGAAGATAAACTTCAAAGTTTTTCCAGCCAAATGTTTTTTTTTGAAATAGTTAGATTGATATTTTTTAATAATAACTGATGATGAATAATGTCATATGAAGTCCTTTTTATGACGTCCTCATTTAGTTCATCGTTTTCTATATTTCAATTATCCGCTTAGTACGATTTTTGCAACCTTTCTAGACATATTTAGTTTTGCCACTGGCTCTTTACTTTAATAAATTATACACCTTTATTTCGCCTCTTTTAAAATGAACCTCGTCTCACAAACCTATTCTTTTTTTATTTTCTATAACTTCGCTAAACAACTCTCTTTTTGTCATACGGCTTATTTTTAATTAAACATAAATAAAATGTGTGTTTTTTAACTAAAAAATATATTCATTACAAATAGTAATTTCGGCTAAATGCTTGAAGCATTTTCTTTATTATTTTCATAACAGGTTTTTTTCTGACTTTCAACCAATTTCAATATTCAATGTTATTTCATCTAAATACTATTATTTAGAACCGTGTATGCATAAGTTGAAAATGGTCTTTTATTTAATTTCAACCAATATTTTATTTTAATTTAATTTTTTTACCTTTCTTTGAAATTATAAAATCTATAACGCCTCTAAAATTTTCAAAACTCCAAACGTAAATCTTAAGTGGCGATCTTTTAATTTAAATCAATAAATATATACTCGCAGAGTATTTATTATATTTATTAAAACGCGACAAACGAGAGTGTGACAAATAATATTAATTAAATTAAAATTAAAAAGAAAGAAAAAAAAAACAAACAAAAAAATCATTACAAATATATTGTCAAATATCTTAATAAATATAAGAATCTGAATATTGTTTTTTTTTTTAAATATTTTCTTGTGATTTTTGACACGCTGAAGGCATTCATTTACCAATTGAGATAGTGTCGATTATTTAATTTTTATTTTATATTATATTTATATATCCACTACCACTTTTTTCATGTGAGATTTTTATTTAGATAACTTGGTTTAAAATGTGGATAATATTTCTTTCTTGACTAATATTGCGATTTATATTATTGTTATACTTTGTCGAGGTATTGAACATCAACATTTTTTTTTATTTTACTTGACGATGTTATTTTGTCGATAATCCAGAACAGAATACCGTAAACATCTAATATAAAAAAACTATTAAAAATATCGCTATTATTTGGGGTTTCTTCTTCCATGATGGCCATTATTAAGTAAAAGATAGTTTTAATTAAACTGAAATTGATGTTCCTGACATCATGGCGAAGATATCAGCCGTGACGTGCTTAATGAAAACTCTCCTATCTAGACTTCACATAACAAAATAAAAATATAGCCATTTTATTATTAGATAAAGCCGTACCAATTTCCTGGCCTCACAATGGTGACATTGTCTTCGAGAACGTTTCAATCCGATACGAAAATCAGCCGCAAAACGTTATCACAAAATTAAATTTGAGCATTCATGCTGGTCAACGGGTAAGTCTGACTCTTCCTCTCTATATATTTATCTCTCTCACTCTTTGTATTTATTTCTTTCACTTTTATGATAATATAATATAATCACATACGTAATGAAATAATCAGCTGGGCATCTGTGGCCGCACCGGAAGCGGCAAGTCCACGCTCGCCATGTCCCTGTTTCGTTTCGTCGACCTGACCGCCGGTCGAATCCTTATCGATAACGTCGACATTGCCACCATCCACACGGACGAAATACGTACTCGCCTGTCAATTATTCCACAGGACGTGATCCTGTTCGGCGGCACGCTGCGTGAGAATCTCGATCCTCGTAAACACTACACCGAATTGGAACTGTGGAATTGTCTAGAGATTGCACAGCTTAAGGAGCTCGTGACCGCACTGCCTGCCGGTCTAGATACCCAGATCGTGGACAATGGGGCGTGCTTCAGCGCCGGTCAGCGTCAGTTGTTCTCGCTGGCTCGATCGGTGCTGCGCGGATCGGTGTGCTTGGTACTGGACGAGGCTACAAGTTCACTGGACACGCACACCGAGGCGGCTCTGCTAAGTGCGGCCAACAAAGCGTTCCAGGGTCGTACCATAATCACGATAGCTGTAAGTATATACTTCACTAAAATTGATGTAAAGTAGAGATACGATTCTTTTTACATTTACATTAGCACCGTCTCACCACGATCCTTGACTACGATCGGATCATTGTGCTGGAGAACGGCAGCATTGTAGAGGATGGCACTCCTAAGGAGCTGAAGGCCAAACCCGGCGGAAAGTTTGCGACCATGCTCAGCGCTTCGGTGCATCCGGACAATTAGTCAAAACTCAATCACTCAAATTTAACAAAAACTAAGTTGAATAATTTTATTATTATCTTTTTATTAAACTGTTGGTAATTTAATGTAAATAAAATATAAATGAATTAAAATAACAAAACAAATATAGTGTTATTTTTTAAATCATATCTATGGATTTGCGACGTTGGGCAGCAGGACGGATGCGTCGCATCAGCTGTGAGCTACTCACGGATTGTCGTTTTGGAGGATCTTTGGTGGATTTCATTGACGGCAAACGCGAGGTCGTCGACATAATACGATCACGCTAAATTTAGCATCACAATAATTAAAAAGCTTTAGCAATTCTAAGAGAATGTTTCTAGTACACTAACCTGGAACTTATAGCATCCGGGAATGCTGCAAATGTCCGCGATTTCCGTCTCTCTCGTTGGAAACAGGAGCGTCTGCATGCAACACCTCATTTTTGCGTAGTTCGTTAACAAGTAAAATACGTTGCGCTCCCTTGATCTAAATCGACGCCAATCAAAGCTGCTCGTAAAGCTATTATTTGATTTAATTTTATAGTTCTTCAAAGATAAGATATTTATATAGCCAAAGATAGCGTAGGTTTTTAACGTAATAAAAATTGCACTTTATTTTGTAATATATAGATAAAGTGTGTTTGTGTATAATAGTAATAAAAATATAATTAGATTGTTTTAAAATATGCTTATTAAAAATTGAGATCCCATCCAGTAGTCTCATCGGGTGGTTCGTCTCGTTCACGCGGATAATGCTCAAAGTTAGACAGATCCGTGTTGCTCTTTATCGTGCGCTTTAGCGGTGCTGGACTCGTGCGATTGTGCAATCGTTCCCAGTCGAATCCTTCGAACCATCTGCAAACATTTTTAAAAACTCAATTTATAATCTTAAAATCCTAAGAACTATTTATAGCGTACGCATGCTTCTTGATATCAGCAATTCCCTTTTTCTGATAACCCAGACGATCGGTGGGCACCTGCCTGCAGAATCCCCGTATCAAACCCTGTGCCGTTTTTGGTATCTTCTGTGGCATCTGTACGACATCAATACCACGCAGGATCAGATTGTATGTTTTCATGTGGTCCTTGCCACGGAACGGAGGCTTTCCGATGAGCAGTTCATGAATAAGCACGCCAAGGGCCCAATAGTCGACGGCTCGATCGTGACCCTTGTTTAAAATGATCTCGGGCGCCACATACTCTGGTGTTCCAGCGAATGTCCACGTTTTATTGTTCGGATTGATACGCTTAGCAAAACCAAAGTCCACCTGGTGGTCGGAACAAATAAATTATCAAATTATCTTGCCACGCAAGTATGATTGTCATCTATAAATACCAGTTTCACATAACCATCTGAATCGACCATCAAGTTCTCTGGCTTTAGATCTCGATAGATGATGTTCCGCGTGTGCAGGTAGTCGAATGCTTCCACCACACAGCCCGTCACGAATTTTGATGTCTTGTCATCAAAGTACTTAGCCTTCTGAAGTTGGGTCCACACATCGCCGCCCAAGCACGCCTCCATCAGGAAATAAATGTACTTGGTGCTGCGGTACGTCTTGTAGAGTCTGGAATTATTCATTGTTTATAAATAAATTAAAAATTATCCAGACTAGACTATAGGAATAGTTAAACTCACTTCACAATAAACGAGCTATCACAAACGGCCATGATCTCTTTCTCACTGTACGCATGCTCGATGTGACCCTCCTTGACGACGTCGTGTTTCTTCAGGATCTTAAGTGCAAACGTTGTCTTCTTCTCGTATTGCGCTAACTCTACACGCCCAAAAGCACCAACTCCAAGCGTTCCTAGGATGTCCAAATCCTTTAGCAGAATGTGATCGTAGGCTTTACACAGAAGATAATACGTTACAGCTATATTATTGTTATCGAGAAAATATGGAGGGATTCACCTGGATTTATGACATTCGCTTTTGTGGCCGTTGCAATGTCCACGTCCTGTATAATGTCAACGGGTGCCTTTTTCAGGTCCGCCACGGTGCCCAGGTAGTTATTAAAGGCCCTAGAATATGTTTTTTTTAGATAGATTGGAGAAATTAAATTAAAATTTACCTACACTCGATCCAGGGTCAGACATTCTGTTCCCGGCTCGTTAGCAATCACGCTGGCAATACGCTTGGCCTGGTTGATTAGAGCCTGCTCTCCGAAGTAGTCGCCTCGCTTTAGACTGCCCACCACTCGACTCTCACCGGCCTCATTGCGTTTGCTGACCGTAACGCGTCCGCCGCGAATGATGTAGAACTTGTCGCCTGGATCACCTTGTCGGATGATCGTGCTGCCGGTCTCGTAGAATTCCTGCATTAAAGATTTGAATCAATTTATATTTATTTTAGACAGACACCCAATGGTGACTAACCCGCTTCAAGAGATCCCCTATTTTGTGTAGTACATCCGGCGACACGCCTTTCAGCACCGTCACCGAACTCAAGAACTTAATGTTCTGCTCTCGCTCCTGACTACCCGTCTTCATCATGATCTTCTGGAATATCTTACGCTCTAGCGCCCACACACGTGCATCAGCCGTCACTTTGATCGAGGCAAACCGTCGAGCCTTGTACAGAATTGCCAGCTCTCCGAACACAACTCCCGGTCCAAACTTTCGCTTAACCTCACCGTCTTTGACCACCTCAAATGCTCCGGCAGCAGACACATAGAAATGCGATCCAATCTCGCCTTCTTTTATAATAAAACTGTTTGCCTCCAATTCCATCGGGATCATGGCCTGCACGACCACTTTCAAACGTTCGGCATCCATCATATTATTAAGAAACTCATTGGCTACGATCGCTCCCTCGATAAGATCCTGTGTGGCCTGATCTTTGCCGAACAAATCGATCTCAAACTCTTTGTCGGGCTTCTGTTCGATACGATCTGAAATAACACCCTCTTTGCGTACATTTTGTTGCATAGGTGGATTCAAATCACTGGGTAGATCGTTTGGGGGTGGTGACGGGCGTGCGGAAGCTTCATCGTCGCTGCTATTGTCTGACGTGTGTGTTCCACCGTTGATAGAATAGTGTGGCGTTGTGGTGCTGTCCGGAACGAATTTCTGCTTGAAGTGGCCCACAGGTTTGACCGTGACTTCTGCAAGCACTACCGTGGACTGTAAAAGAAAGACATATTGTGTATAGTAAGATACTTCGTTTTCTTGAATAGCGATTACCTCATATTTTGGACTTGGGATAGTGGTTATCTGAGCTTCCGAAGCAACGTGGTGCTGTTGATGGATGTTTTCATTCTTTGTTAACGAAAAATTAAAAGTTATTATCAATTTGAGGAATTTAATTATGAAGAACCTACCGAGTTGTAGATAGACTCGATTTCTTCGAAATTGGATAGCGGTTTCTTTCGTTGTGGCCTCGGTGATTTGGGAGCCTTCTTGGTGGTCTTAATGCTGAGCAGGTTTTCATTGTTGGGCTCAGAACGCAGAGGACTGGTTTTCTAAATATCATATTTAATATGAAAAATATTCATGTAATCAGGTGATTTAGAATCTCTGTGTACCTGAGGCAGCACGGCATTCGGATTTGTGGCTTCCACTTTCACGCAAGCCTTCACCTTTTTCCGACGCACCTTGTCCGACAGAGACGGAGAGACTGTTGCTGCTACAGCGGTGCCATTTGAACTAGGCGACCCATTTGAGCTTGTGGTGTTCTTTGGTTTCAGTATATTTTGATTGGTATTTGATGGGGATACCTAATCGTAATGAGGGTGATGGGATTATTGTATTTTGTTTAGCTCTCGTCAAGTTTTGTTACAAACCTTAGCAGGAACTAGTTTGTGTTTGGCTTGTATGGGCGTTTTTAGCGTGAACGTGGTGTCTGGACCCTGGGGCAATGGTGAAACGTCAGGGTTTGTTGGAATGTACTCGGGATCCTTCTATATTAAATATAATTATCATTTATTATCAAAATTTGAATATTATTGTATATATATATATATAGTATATAATAATTATATGTATATAATTTCTCAAAAACTAATGACGATTTGGACCCAAAAAATGCCATTTCTTTGTACACGCCATAATCGTGTGCCCAATTTGGCATTGCGATAACGCACGCCCGAAAAGACGCTATATATTTAAAAAAAAATGTATTGTATTTTATTATGTATACGTATAGTATAAATAGATATGCAATTGTATTTGTATGTCGTAAGAATGTTGTTAACATCCATAAGTACTTAGTAGAAATAAAAGTGCCGTTATTGTTATCACAACCGCGAATAAGAGATACGTAAGATTCGCGTGCGCTCGTATGCCGAAAGCCAATATTGATTATTATCACGCCAAGGTCGAACAAAGTTTTGCTATAGGTTTTTGTAGTTGCCGAGACGCCGACGCCGGCGCCACCTCTATCTATGATTTTTTAGAAAAAGCTATCATGGAATTTTATTTGAGATCTAACTATTTTAGTATTTCTTTTTTGAAGAATAGATTTCGATTAAAATATCTAATAAGAATTGGAAGGATTGTTAAAAGGTGTTATAAAAAGCTTACTTAAACCAAACTAGTAATTGGTAACAGTTATCATAATATTTTTCGTGAACCTTTCCATAATATATTGTATCCATTCCACGAGACATTCACTCTTAGCATTTCTTACAGAAATATATTATTGGTCAACCAGGAATTTAACCCTGCTTTTGATTAATTAGAGCTAATTGATGTAATGTTCATTTAACTAACACATTGTTAACCTTATCACCGAACACCTTAAAGGTAAATAGGCAAACAATTTTTTTTTTATGAAATCATGATTTTTTTCTCAACCTTTTTTGTCATTGACAATGAACAAAACTGCTTCATAAAAAGAGAAATATATATATATATATATATATATAAAACAATAATTGTATGGAAGTGAAAGTCAATAGAAAAATATTATTGCCACTATTCTGTTTAAAACACACATCTATTCTGTTAACATAACACTAACATAACATAGAAATATAAAACAGTTTACGAAATCGATATTCTATCATTATAATATATAGAATATAAACAAGAACCGAAAATCGGTTCCTTGACTAGACAAGGAACCGAACGCAAATTCGGTTCTGAAATTTTTAAAAGAATTCATTCATTGGACATGTTTAACTAATGATTAGATTAAAAAACATGTGTTTTATTTCAGTCTTATATATATTTTTATTATTATTTATTTTTATGTATATATGTATAATATTTTATACTTATATAAATATTACATTGAAATTTATATTTATATTATTACATTACGTGTTTTTTAAACTGAGGTTAATTTTTACGATTTGTAAAACCAGATTATTAAAGAAGCAAGGTCTTATAGAAATCGCAGAAATTTGAGCTTAAATTATCTTATAAATCAAAAATATAATGACTTTCTTGATTAAAGAAACCTTTCCTAATTATAGAAGATCAAAATACAAACTAAATGGAAAAAACCGAAATTTATTTTGGTATAAAAATAAGGACTCAATTGAAAACCGCTGAGTCACATAAATATATAAATATAAAATTATATTGTCGTGTATTGGAAAGATACAAAATCCTCATAAAAATATTACAATTTTAATTTATTTATTATTTTTAATTATTAAAAAAAAATTAAAACAATAATTAAGAAATATAAAAAGGAAGATACCCTTTTCACGTGAATCTCTATATTCATTACCCGGTTCCGAAACCAACATAAATATTTCGGTTCCGACGATTTTTGATTCCGTTTTCTAATTATTTTCGGGATTCCCGGGAATCTTGGTACCGAGAATCCCAAGGAATTGAATTCTCTATCTATCATACACAATTTTATAATGACGATGAAAACTTTTGATATAAAAAATTCTGACGTAGAGTTTTGTCTAAAAATAACGATAATTTGTAATATTTTTTTGTATTCAAAATTAATTTATTAAAATTTAACCAAAAAATAAAAAATCACTAAATCAAAGCTTCACACGCCTATCTTCCATGAGGAAAAACATGTCGTCATAAAATCATACATGGAGAAAACTGAAACTTGAATAATAAATAATGATGCGAATGGGAACCGTCTCAAATAGACAGGCTCACCGTCGGCCTACGGGCCACTGGAATGAACCTTATGTATCTACAACCCTTAGTCTATAATAGGAGCAATATGTGTGGAGCGTGACAAGGGGGATTTAATAGGAATATGGAACATTTCACATTTGAGGATGTCGAGTTTGAATTTCGGCAAGGAAATAAAGATTTGTCAGGTTAAGCTGGTTCAGAAACCCCCGTAGGGCAGTGACCCGTCATTGAAAATTCCAAAGTTACTCATAAACTAGAACTTATTATTTTAGAGCGTGTGTTTTAGCTGGATATATAAGAGATTGGAATATTGAATTCCACCTCCACAAAACCCCTCTTTGAAATAACAGTCGGTGTACCACACCATATCAAATATAGTGAAGAGTATTTACTGGTTATGACTTTTACCATCTGCTGAAATATAGCCCCTGTCGACCTAGATAAAGAGGTTCGTCACAGGCCAAATAAAACTTCCACAGTAGATGATTGGGATTCAGGTTCTTATGTCACTAAATCATTAGTATATACTGTCAGGATATTTTTTTGTAATTTTCAAAGCTTTAAAAAGCCCTTATTTCAAAATTGTGTGTTTATTTTTACACAATTTTCATTTAACAGCACAATTTTTGTTGTCTTTCTGTAAAATATTCTCTTGGTTAAACAAAAAAAATTAAGGGTGATATTTCTAATTATTTATTTATTTGTATTCAAAAAATAATGTCTTAAACCGTTTGGAAAAGATTTGGAAAATATAATAATTAAAATTAAAATTATATAATTTTTTTTATGATCATATGCAGAATACAATGAAAGTTTTTTTTCGACCGTTTTAAAAAGTCACTAAATTTCCTTTGCTTTTGTTTTGTTTAGCTTAGTTTACTTTGTTTGAAGTCTTTTTCGAAACAGTCTGTTCTTTTGACAAATATTAAACTATAGTATTAGAATTAGTCTTCAATTTTTTTGCAACTAAACATAAAAAATGTCTTTAATTTTTTCTAAAGCAAATATATAAATATTAAAGTTTTAACTACATTTGATCACCTTTTGTGTGCACAAAAACATGGCAAAGTTGATCTCGGTATCAATACAAGTTTTAATTTTATTTCATTCTACAAAAAAAAATCTTTTTTTTTCTCTTAAAATAATGTAAAACATAATTTTTTAATCGGTGCAACATTGGGTGAGTTATATAACAAAATCCACAACTTTAAAGTGAAAAACAAAAATTAGGAAATGGGAAAAAGTTCCGGTACTTTTAGCACCATATGTCTCTTAAATGATATAATTCATGTCATTTTTGAATAGTTTTGTCCTATCTAAAATATTATGAGATTGTAAAATATATATAATAAATTTAAATAACAACTACAAAAAACGTTAAAAAGAAATATTAACAAATTTAAAGTTTAAAGTTTTCTATATTGAATTCAATCAGTTTTACGGACTTTGTAGCTAATATTTAATTGGAGTAATAATTATTAAACTATGAACATACAATTTGCAGAATTTAGTCTACGAGAATGCTGCTACAATTTTGAAAAATATGACACCGTACCTTTAATATTTTGTATGAAATATCCCATTTGCCGCAAATTATGGAGCTGAAACGGTTGCTTCCTGATTACATTTATATAGTAGTCAAATGCCGATCACCATTGTAATTGTAAAAACAATCTTTATTTGACAAAAAAAGAATATATAAAATGAAAGAATTGTTTTAACATTTTTAAATAACTGCATAATTTGATTTTACCCCTAATTTTTCCGCTTTCACTTATTTTTCACAATTAAGATCGCACCCTTAGCCCAAAAAAAGCCCAAGCTCATAGTAAATAATAACTAATAAAAGGTAATAATTTATAAAAATAAATAAAAGATTTTGATTTGGGTCGATCACATAACGAATAGCAATGAACTTTAAATTTAAAAAGGCTTATTTATCATAAAAAAACATATTTTAGTTTTTTTTTTCAAATAAATGTTTCTCATGATAAAACAATCTTCAAGACAACTTTTTAAAGTAAATTCAAAGGTCATTCATAAAATTCACAAAACTATCAATATTTATTTTTTGATTCTGAACTTTTACAGAAAGTTCATAATCTATGGATTTGCTAATGGTTTACCCTATGACAAAGAATCAATATGTATTTTAAGCCTTCATTAGAAATAACCAATAAGGGCTTAAGACTAATCATGGCTGAGTATATTTGAAGAAAATACATTTTGAGAAAACCTTATTTCGCCGTCATTTTACTAATCATTAAATTACACTTGAAAAATTAAAACATAAATTTAACTTGTCACTCAGACTTAAAAGGTTATTAGATGCCACAAACAAGAAGCATATTTCAGTGCTTTAATCAAAACTAAAAACTCACTCTGACTTTTATGAATCCTTGTATGGAGCTGCTGTCGGGTAGGTCAAACGTTCCAGTGCTCTTGAAGAGCCTCATTAGGCACGCCATCTTTCACTATAAATTCTATACTCTGTTGAATATTAAACGCTTAAAAAGATATTAAAACGCACTAAAGCACACACAAACACACACACTCACGTCAATTACTATACAATTAATGACACTGACCCTCTTTACACGTACTCACTTAATCATCAATATTACGAGAATTGAACAAATAGAAAAACCGCAAGAAAAAGTGTATTCCATTTAAATAGGTGGTGGGGCGAACGCACTTCTGATTGTCCAGCAATGAGCAATGCGATCCACACGCACAGGTGTGGTTCAGGTATAATGGGGCACACGGGTGGAGACAATGATTCGGCACACCGTTTTAAAAAAGCACGACAAGCAGCTGAGATCCTCAAGAACGACTGAAACACTTAAGACGGTCGCACGCGCCAGCCCGCTTGTACGACTCCCGCACACAAACGACAAACGCCCAGCAAACAGAACACACAAACACAAACTGTACACGTTTTGGTTTTTTATCGAATTCGTCTTATCGCGATAATGTCGTTTTCTTAGCGCAGAGCAATTGCCGTGCGTGTGTGTGTGTGTGTGCGTGCATATGTGTGTACAAGATAAGCGCAATTGTTTGGCAATATTATAAAGCGTGCGGCGGGTGTCAATTTGGGCTTGAGAAATTCGATGTACATGTACAATTGTACGTATCGTATATTTGCTCAAAATTTAAGTGTGTATGTGTGTGTGTGTGTATGTATTAGTGAGAAGGCTCGCAAGGTCGCCAGTTGTTGCTCATTTCCAATATCATCAAATAAACGATTTGTAAACTGTAAAGTATATTTAACAGTTTTAATACATTTATACATATGTATATAAAATAAGATATATAGTAAATGTATTGTATATGTACATGTATTTGTAAAATTAAATT
>JAAAKO020026152.1:0-14093 GCA_010015015.2 Bolitophila cinerea
ATTTATATGAATTTATAAATGAAAAACGCATAGAATAATGTATAAAAAATATATATATATATATATATATATATAATATGCATAATGTTAAAGCAAAAAAGGAATGGTACAATAAAACCAGTTCAAGTGTTGTCTGTGTGGCTGTGTGAGTGTGCTTAACAGAAAAGTACTCACACTATTACACAATGGTCGCTCTCACATATACACACACATACACACACATACACACACACACCAGCAAAAAGTAAATGCGCGCACGTCTCTTATTCAACCAGCAGCAGCTAGCTAGCTTTTAAACCGCACCAGGAACCTAGTCGTGCGAGGCGCCGCGCTGACACCAATGTCATATAGTCTGCACTCTGCACACAATCACGCACACTATCATACAATGGCTATGTCGTGTGTATTTGTGTATGCATGTGTTAGTCATTGCGAATCACGGAATAAACGAGAAACGCGTGCGATGTAAAATCGTATAATGTTAATATAGACACAATGGCATGGGTGTGTGAGTGTGTTTAAGCTATGCTATGTTATGTATAGCTAGTGCGCACACATGCTCATTTGCGATGCAGTTACAATACGTCATTATTTGTTAATATATTTATTTTTATTTATTTATACTATATTTATACTATTTTAATGTCGTGTTTTAAGAATTACATCAGAAACTACTAACTTTTATATTCAGAATTTGCGATCTTAAATCAAAACTGCGCTAATTATACGTTTAAAGAGCAACCATAGATTTTTTTAATTTATCCCGTTATTTACTAACGCCGCTCTAATGCTAACGCTATGCAATTCTACTTTTTAGCACAAACTTTATAGTAGTGCACCAGGATTAATAATATGTATTTTTATTATTGTTAAATTAAAAACAAAATCTAAAAAATCTGTTTTATGCGAATTACTACTAAAAATACTAG
The DNA here is from genome assembly GCA_010015015.2 of Bolitophila cinerea. NCBI lineage: Eukaryota > Metazoa > Arthropoda > Insecta > Diptera > Mycetophilidae > Bolitophila > Bolitophila cinerea. The sequence goes on from JAAAKO020026152.1 coordinate 930, forward strand.
AAATCTTTAAAGTGTCATAACTAACTATACAAAACAGTTTGTGTTTTTTGTAAAAACATGTGTTTTTTCAGTTTTTGACATTTTATAGAGCTGCAACTTTTAATCATGTTGATTTGTGATGTCTTACAGAGAAAAAATACCACACAGAAATTATCAGTACAGCATTGTTTAAGAAAACAAATCAGAATCGTAGATGTACTAAAACATTTTAAGGGTAAAAAATTATCTAACTATAACAAAAACAAATTTAAAAAAAATAATATTTCCATATGGTGCACTCCTATAAATTTTTTGTTAAAATATACATTTCTTTATAGAGACGGGAATCGGACAATTTCAAAAAATGGCCTTATTTTAAAATCTGTCTACAGAGTTAGGTTAGTTCGCTCCCGTGCGAGTGCCTCGGACACTTTTCGTAATACGCGGAAAACAAAACAGAAAAATCTCAACAAAATCTCTCTCTCTCTCTCTCAAATCCGACTTTTATAAGAAAATCTATTTGTGGAAGTATCACATCATCCTATTTGTCCATTCGCTCCGATCATTCCAAATACATTCCTAATCTCGTAGCCGATTCATTTTATAATTTTCTTCTGACGTAAAATTTTAATCGAAAGTGAAGAAATACAATCGCTGATATATCGCCTGATTAAGACGGTAATCAGTCAATCAATTAGCTTATTAAGTGATTAAAGTTAATCAAAGATATATTAATCAGTAAATTAACGACTAAAAAGTCTGATCGGAACTCAAGAAATCCAATTTATATTAATCGAATGATTAAATCACCGATTAAGTTTAATCAGGACTAAAGAAATTGGCCCTTAGAATAAAACCATAATTTATAATGTTTAGATTGTAAGTTATTGCCTTTAGACATTAAAGACATGCGTACGCAGGTCTCAATGCGGACCCATTGTGCTCCTCATATCCATTGATGTTTTGTGCTTCCCCATAGTGTGTGGTATGCTTCCAGTATGGTATAGCTGCTTCCTTCCCCGATTTCGGCTAGTAGCTGTGGAATAAATATGGATGGTGGACACAGGGAATACGGCATGCATTAACATTGCCTCTGTTTAATTGTATGTGTACAGCGGTCAAATCTGAGGAATAGAGTATTGTAAGTCTGAAATCATTTAGTCGCAGTCTGTCAGACACGCGATAATGTAACTTTAAACGTTCCATAACGAGTATTTAATAATAAATGGTACCTCTACTATAAAGACCCTGGATCTTACCATTACAAATCCGGGTTGTAATATCACCACATCCGAAGTGCCCACCGCTAAGCTTTGGCTCAGATTGCTCATCGCTGCTCTGCAGTGATGCAGCCTGTGCTGCAGTATCTGGATGTGGCTATTCATCAACCTCCATCTATTCGTTTGTTGCTGGCCGACACCTTAGTCGCCTGATAGTAGATTTGGTTAACTCCATCTATCAAGGAGCCTAAGGACGACTCCCCGGCTGCAAATATCATCACAAAGCCACTTTGTGGCCAAGACGCAAGTGTTCATCTTTTTAAGCCTCAGCTGGACCCTGTCATCTGTTGCGTCTTGTTGTTGGACACCGGAACTTCATCCATTCCAATCACAGAAAGTTTCGCATTTGAGACCTCGAACTTCGAAACGGCTTCCACAAGCCATAGCTTGGACTGAGTGTCCACTGCCGTTACCTTGTGGATACAATTTGTATAAGACGTGCTGTGGAACCTCGGGATAAAACCAGAGTCGCTATCGATCGCCATGTCTATAGCTTTAATAATAAGCTTCAGAATTAGCTCTGATTGCGCCTGGCTCGTTTTCCGTTCCGGCTCCTCCATGTTAGCAATGGCGATTAGTTAACTTACTAACCATCTCACAGGATTTAGTCTTTGGTATATTACTACCGACCTGACTCCTCCTTGACTGATCTTTTTTATCAACTTCTATATCCTTACATGGACCCTTTTGAATCTTACGATCTAGAAGGCGCTGGGTAGGGATGGATCGTGGCAACCACTGTTTGGGTTGTTGATTTCAGCGGATCTATCCTGTTGCAACCTCGCATTCTTCTTAGCCAGACGCGATGCCTTAGTCTGAATGCGATTACGGATTCAGCGTTTCTCTAGCTCGACCTTCAAATCAATGCGAGACTGTACAGCGCGTTCATCTTCTCCTTCAGCTTCTCTACTTAGCGCAGTAATGCTAGGGTACCTAGAGCTACCAGCAACACTCTCCTTAGCCAGCTCTTTCCCCACAGCACTAGGCACTGTTTCCTGTAATAGTTCACTATCTTCTATAGCTTTTGCCTCGGCACTCGATAATACCGTATCCTGGATAGGCCCAATTGTACCAATCTCCGATTTCATCGAGGCGCGGTTCTAATAGCTGTTTTGCAAGGTCATTAGGTGTCTTATACTTATTATTAATCACTGAGTGCAGTTGTTCATCATTGATACTCCTCTGGTCGAGCTTTAATATTGCACGTTTCTCAAAAAAAGACGTGAATGTTCATCTTTACCGAGCGCGCTCTTCCGATATTTCAATACATATTTTTTTATTTTCTTGACTTCACAACCTCTACCAGATTAGATTATCGAAGGTGTACTAACTTGAGAACTTGACGGCTACTGTTCCATGCTCGGGTGTAATTTTGATTTGGGAATTGTCAAATTTACATTTTTCTATATTATATACTAATCTAAACTGACTTTTCTATTTCGCAAACTTTCGTTAAAGCAAAAAACACTGACAACTTGTTGCATAGTTAAAATTTAACTAAATAGTCTTGAAGAGGTATTAAAAATACTAATGAGATACCATCAGGTATGTTTAAGACTAAAAAAGGTGTTTCTAAATTTTAAAAAATACGTTTGTATACTTTTTTAAATTTAAACATACTGCATGGTATTTAAATAGTATTTATAATACTTTTCCAAGACTTCTGTATTATTTATTCTCATATGAGACAAATAGGTATTACTATATTGTATTGGTATGTTTTGTCAATCGGTCTCAATCAGGTCTTGAATGAGTATAAAATCAACTTGAGTATCCGTTATACCCATATAAGACGAATTAGTAAAAAAATCAGATATAGCGGTATTCAAAACGGCAAATTCGATTTAAAACGTACGTACCTACGAAAACCGTGTTTTACTTTCGTAGTGTTTTAGTCAATGAAACAAATAAAACGAATAAAAGCTCTTTCTAGTGGATGGTGGTATTTTATTTACGAAAAACTAGTAGGTCACTACTGAGTGACTCAAAATACGGCCGCAGGTGCTTTTCTGGATAATAAAATTATTTCATTAACCTTTAAAAAACGTCAAAAACGGGCATTGAAAAATATATAAGAATAGTAGCTCTTGTGCATTCACGGAAAAATTGGGTATCACAAAAGCAATTGATGCAAAGCTTTGCACTTTTAACAAGATATAATCTTTCATCTTAAGACATGATTAAAAAAGCACGCAGTACTCACCACCGGAAATATTATGGGTTGGTTTGATGGACGAGAATCGGAATATGGTTTAGCTGCAGCTTGAGTTGGAAAAATATTATACTACCACACGCAATCTTCCTTTCTAAAATGCATTTAACTGAGAAGGTGTTGGAGAATGAGTAGTTTTACCTATTCGTTGGTAGCACAACTGTTTGGTAGTAAAAGGACTTTGTGTAATGTGATGTTGACGACGATGGATCCAAGTTACAAGTTTCAATACCAAGGTTTCGTAACAAAGAAAGACAACGTTGGGTGGTGTCAAGAAGATGGCAAAAGAAGAGGCATTTTTAAATTTGATTAACGACACCACAAGAAAAATAGTCAATTTGTCAATGACTAAGACTTGGTTGTTTTGGTGTCTGTGGCAAAGCATTTTATACGCCGAATTATAATTAGCGGCTTTTGGCTGTACTGGTGCTAAAAGATCTGCTGATGGGTCTTGGACTGAGGATTTTAAGTGGTGCCCCTTGCAATAGCTGACGAGGATTGAGAGACTTGTGCTGTAGAGTGGTTAGAATAACAATATGATTTTTTCTCAATTAATGCCTTACAGACTAAAGGGAGTGTATCTTGTTTTGACACCATCGGAAATGTTTTTAATGAAATAAGATTCGCTTGAAAAATGATTTGGATCAGCAATATCAACTAAACGGTGAGCGTTTTGATCAACTTTAGTTTTGACAATAACTTAACACCTGCCTAATTTACACAAAAAATATATTTTCGTTAAAATAACACAAAATAGTTTTTTAAATGCAATAATGATTCGTAATTATTTTTTTGTACATATTAATGCAATTAGAAGTAAGATATTCATTTTATTAGCCACATAATAACAAACAGATTAATACAAATAAAATTTACTTACCACTACTAATATCGATTTTTGAACTGTCCACCTTAACTGCATTACACCAACTGAATTGAGATAACGTTTAAACACTTAAAAATAAAATGCGGATTAAATGTAGTTACTAGATTTGATCGAATATTTAACAGTGTTGTCGTAATTATAACAGTCACAAATCGCCCTTGTCACATTTCACCCCAGTCTCCACTAGAATACTTTGTTTTAATTTCTTGAAATATTGTTTATTTTTTAAATACGACTACATATACTATATTAAAAAACCAGAAACATATTACTGCACAACAGTATATAAATTACTACATACTATTACTAATATATAGTTGCCTAAATATGTTTGTGAGTTTCATGTCTCGGCTATCTTCTTGCACGTGAGGGCGGCATGAAATAGACCCCAAAACATTTTCAGTATACAACAACAATCATGTGCTGCGCAAGCGCAGCTCTCTTCTTTTTTTTAACAAAAACACAAGAGAAAAGAGATTTTGGGAGACTTTTACAAGATATAGTTTGCCTGTCACCAAAAAAAGGATCCATTTAAGTAAAAGTAATATTTTTTTAAAAAAATATGTTTTTATAAACTTAAAATGCGATGTGTAAATGGAAGGTGTTAACACATTTTATTTTGATATTTTTTGTTGTTTCAACCCATCCTAACTAACATAAACTCACATAATGCGATACATTGTGAGAGATGACCTCACAGAACCTAGATATTATGGATATTTTCCATAAAATTATTTTATGTTGAACGTTCAATTTCCGTTTGGTAATATTAAGAACAGAGAATAGAAGCAGTTGTCGAGAAAGACAACGCGTTGGGATGTAATCGATATAGGTGCATTTTTGTGTCAGTCACGATACCTACGCTCGAGCTACAAGAATGGACTTTGGGGCATTAATGTCTTTAATTAATTATATACACTCGCACCCAGAAAAGCACAAGTATATATGGTATGTTACCAGTTCATTAGCGAATTATAGCAACAAAGATCATTGTATATAGAGATATCTCAAAAGATATGTATGTTATGTACCTTTCTGGCTATATTTCGTTAACGAACTGGTAACATCAACGTTATCTATACGTGTTCTATTTTTGGGTGTGATTGTATATTTAATTGAAGACATCAATGTCTTTTTGTTTGAAAACGTATAACCATTTTGCCATTGCGCGCATGCGATGATGGTATAAATTTCTACATGTAATGCAGAAAATACGTACCCAGGGAGACGGTCACCATACACATTAGAATGCAAAAGGTCTAATTATGGCTAAGTATAGAACCCACAACGAATCCACTTGGGGGTTATCCCTCTAGACACTGAAATGTATCCGAAACTGACAATATACGTTGGTAACTTTGGAGGTCTTAACGCGAGGTATTTAACTTTCAAAGTGGTAGCTATGACGTAATCGAAAAGGTGGTCATACCCCCAAACCTCTGAGATCATAGGAGCAAGCTCGTTTAGATATGATTTTTTTTTAAATTATGTTTCGTGTATTATTGTTGGTTAGAACTGATTTGTGTATAACAAAACTAGTTTTAAAATTATTTGTTGTAACTAAAATCTGTTAATGTTAATACATTTTTAAGTAATAAAATAATATATAATATATATAAACAATTTAAAAGAAGAAACGACTTGTTTTAAGCCATATTAAATTTATATATAAAGTATTTGGTTTACCGAGCTTGGTCGGTTGTTTAAAAGATAAAACTTGTTGAGATTTTTGTATCACATATATTATTTATAATAAAAATAATGTAAACAAATTAAATTAAATGCTCTTAAACGGCACGCTTCTTTAGTAATCGTCAATTCTTCAAAAGTTTATATAAAGTATTTATATTTTTAAATCTTTATTAAAACCAACTAAACTAAAGGTACTATTAGGCGGGAATTTGTAGCAATGCAATGTCTCTCTGACGTCACAATTGCGTCACAACATTTAAATGACGCCTCGTCTGATCAACATTTTTGGACGTTTTTTTGGCAGTCGAAATGTTTTTTTTTAATCTCCTGCTTGATAAAATGTCAGCTGTATTTTACAGGATTTTTTACATATATGCTCCACATCTATCTTAAAATGGCTTAGGACGACTTCCATTTTTTTTTAAATAGCCAACTATAAATAATTAGAAATGCCCACCTCTAATTTGTACGTTTGGTTAGAAAGTTATTTTACAGGATAGATAGATAGATTTGTACGATGGCGGGATCCTCGTCTCGCCGCACTCAGGCCCATTTTACTTCTGAGAACCATTTTGATCTCTTATCATTGATTTTTAAATTGCAGTTGTGCAGAGACGGGCATTGACAGAGGTAGTGATTTAGTATATCTTTGTTAGTGTTTTTAACTTACAGAACATTTAGACAATCTTATAACTTAAATAAATATAATTAAACCTAATTTTTAATTCACTCTAGAAAATTATTAATTGAGGAAGGTAAAATAGTACTCTATGATAGAACCCTTTTAGAATATTGATTGATAAAACAACTCTAGAAAATGCCAGTATGCAGGATGTTGAATAGTACTTTATTACCAACTCCTTTCTCAATATTTTTTTCCAAAAACATCCCTAGATAATGGCGGATCGAGAGATGTGGCATAGTATAATTTATGTAATAATATTTCTATCAAAAAAAAAACCCTTGTTAATGGCGAATTAAGGGACGTGGAATAGAACATTATGACCGATATATTTTATAACAATAATTATTAAAACTACCCTAGAAAAATTCGGATTGAGGGATGTGGAATAGTACTATATGACAGAAACCTTTTCCAATATTTCTCCCCAAAAATAACCCTAAAAACAGCGTATTGAGGAATGTGGAATGAAACATTATAACCAACACATTTTCGAAGGTGTTGGAAATAGGGTACATATACAATACACTATTCAAAATCTTTTTATCAAAAATGTTTTTTTTATTAGTCTTCTTTTAATGAAAATATTAATTTATATATTTTATATATAATTTACGATAATGTATATTTTGTTTCCTTAAATTTCGCGATAAATTATACGGAATGAATAGTGGGGCATTGTGCGGGATCAATTGTAGTATGTCAGCCGGTCACCGGTCCTATAGTTTTCTTTATTATAAAATTTGAATCGCAGCACGCTTTTTTTACGCATAATTTTCTTTACTTTTAAGGCTGTGTGAACAATCAAATTTTTGCATTAAACTTAATCAAGCAGTGTTGTTATATGAACGCCGTTCGTTGATCAGACTAAGGAAATTTAAATTTCCGATTATCATTTGTTGCAAAGTACAAATTACACATTCACACTTAATAAAAGGCAATTTTCCGGGAAACACAACTTTTTCTAGGTATGACACCTGTGCCAATCTTATTTTTTTTACCGAAATTCATTTAATTGTAAAGTTTTGTCCAAATAGTTAGAGCTGTTTGGGAGAACAGAAAACATAAGTACAACGACAACTTGCGCGTTTAACAAGATATAATAAAATAAATATTGGTGTTCTGGCCAAGAGAATGGTTTCAGAAATTAATGTTAACGGAGAGACCTAATCAGTTATCGCTCAAAATTTGAAAGAAGTATACTTTTTTTAAAAATATAAGTAATAAATATAAATAGGAAATATGAATTTTTACTCTTATCCTGTAAGAAAAATTTCGAAATATCTCATTTGTACAATAGACAATAAAATCGTAATATCGTAATCGTTTAAGGAATATTCTCACACTAATCGCAAATTATTTATAAAAAGAAATAATTGTCAAAATTTCATCTTTATTTTTAAAAAAACATGTGAGATAAAATAATATTAAATTTGCATTTGGGCACAAAATTCATAATAAGTGTTAAACACATTTTTTTTGTTTTTTGCTTGTTTGTGCTTATTATACTATTTTATATTATTTTATATAGTAGATTATTTTCTATTGAATGTAGTAGTATTATTATTATTATACAATTGATGCCTTAGCAGCATACACCCGTTTCCATTTTAGGCGGCTTGTTTACATTATTTAAATGTAATTGGGATAAAATACGTTCTGACGTTTCCCTATACTATGCGGAAATAAGAGAGCAGCAGTATACAAAAAAATGATAAATGATTAACAATGGAAACATTGTATACCTGATGCTATATTTAATGATGGAAATCTCAAACCAAAATGTTTCAAGATCTAATTATTTTACAACGTTTATATTATTAATAAATTAATTTAACCTCAAGAAAAACATATTTTTTAATCCAATTGAGAAAAAGGTTTTTAAAAGTGGTTATCACATATAGGTTTATATATAATTCTAGAAATAAAAATGGAAGTACTAAAACTAAAATAGAAGTACGGAAGTACTGATACCTAAATATAAGTATAAATTCTTTTATAGAAGTATTTCGGCAGTACTGGACTGATACAACTGATCTTACCTATGGTTATACCTATGCAAGGGATAATCTAATAAGACCCCATCCCTATTGAACCTATAGATGCTGTATTCTAGAGGAATATTGATTAGTCCAATACTTTATATATTACATCTAACTCATATCCCTATTCCATCCCTTTGTGGGATATAGGGGTTTGTGTACGATATCGCACACCAGACACATGACCATTTTACGGTTTCACACGTTTGGTCAGATCATGGTTAAATTGCTGCCTTTGCTGAACAGCTACAGTATTAAAGCATCCCCGATGGTTAGCACATACATATTATTTGTGATATCTCTATGTACGAAGATCTTTCTTGCTATATTTAATAAACAAACTGAAAACATCAACGCCCAATTTGAAGGCGTTGTCCCTCTAGGCTATTTCGTCGGTATATTATTCATATTATATACAATCCTTATAAAGTTAATGTCCGTTCTCGATTTTTTTGGTAATTTTTGCTAGAAAGCTATATTGCGTTCGTAGGAAAATTAAATCTTTTTGGTATTCAAGAAGTTCTGCAAATGACTAATGGAGTTCTATAAAACTTCATTCAAATACATACTACTTTGTTTTTATTTTATTTTATTTGACAATAGGATCTTAATTACAAATTCAAAACGTCTAATAATTATTAACTATCTAAGTTCTATATTTTTACCCCATGCAAATATAAAATAGTTAACATTTTAATTTGTATTCCAGTTTTTTTTTAAATTACTTTAAGTCAAAACTGTATTTTCGTTGAAAGTTTTTCCGGTAGTGAAGTCTTATGCAGCTGTGTTTCGCTTTTATTGGCTGAGTTGAATTACTCGCAATCTAAGCCACAGTTCAAAGTCCAGTTTTGAAAACACCAGGTGTGGCCACTAGTATAATATAGACATATATATTTCTTTGTTCGTATAAGCCTCTTGCGCTTTGATAAACTATAACAACACGAAACACCCCTGACAAACAGAAAGTTTTCTTTTATTAGAGGATTTTTACTAAGGCTTAACCTGAGAGACTTGTGTATGTGTGCTATTGTCGATGCTATTGTAAATGTGAATGGTACGCTGCGGTAAAAAAGTTCAAAGAGGATGCAGAAAGTTTAAACAAAGCTGTATATAATGTATAGTATAGCTGTATAGTATGCAACCACTTGATCTAAGTACGATTTTGAATAGATAAGAAATATTATTGAAATATAATTCAAAACGAACGAGTATGTATGTTTTTTTTTATTAGACGTTGTTTATAAGTAAAAGTGCATATTTTATTGTTTTTTCATAAAGTTTTTAGCGTATAAATCTTTTCGAGAATAAATTGTGTTGCTAAGAAATTAAACAAAGTTCTAATTAGGGCTCATTATACGGTGCACGAACACACTAGAAACAAAAAGAGCTTCACATTATATATGAAGTAACAAATTGAAAACATAACATCTGCATGGCTCACGGAAATAGTATATGTAATACCTTACATGAAGTGCAGTCGTTTGTGTATAGTATATGTAAATACTGTATATATTGTAAGAGTATGTATTTCTATATATGAGGGAATGGAGCTGCGCGGTAGCTCTACAACTACAACTACATTTCCAAGTACCTAAAAAGCACAAGCGATTCTCTTGAAAACTAAGCCGCAGGCCTCAAGCCAAAGAGTGGCTGAGAAGGAAAGTATGTTAAAGATATATATATATATATATATATATATATATATACGAATACAGTATAATTGAATACATTTTCACATTATAATATTGTACATACACACACACACACACACACACATATACCACGGAACTTTGACGAAGTTGCGCTTTGTAAGATATGTGATGTGCATAACGATGTGGCCAAGGAGACCACTTCTTGCGCAGCCCTCAGTATTCTGATGAAGTTGTCTATGTACGGAGGCAATTGGATGAATAATGGGTCTCCTTCAGAATTATAAATAAAACGCGTTGTATATATTATATTCCTACACCCTCAACCGTACACCTTATATATAAAAAAAAATATATAAATATATTTATATTTTTTAAAACAATTCATTAAAATCTTAAAAAATATAATATATATCATGTTGTTAAAATAATGTATGCCGTTATATAAATATTTGTAATTTTTAGAATAGTGCAGAACAGTCATTTGCTGTTATTACCGCTCAATTCATAAAGAGATGGCGAAAAAGACATTGCTTCGTCAGAGAGTTGGCCAATTCATTATCTGAAGTGCTAGTGACAACCGCGTTCAAAACTTCTACCACTTATGTCATATCTGTGTTGGGCAGATTTGTGACTGGCGTTTTTGGCCACACACCATGGTAAATATATAATATACAAATTCCCCACCACCCTATGTGGGTGACGTATATGAGTCAAGGTAATTAAATTATTTGGTTTAGCTTTGCGGCAAAGCTAACCGGATTTAAGTGCCAGCTGATTGTAATTAGCACCTAGTAGCCTTTTTAGCCCTCGTTTGCCTGACTGAGCTCAGGGGTATGGGTTTGGGTAGGCAGACATATCACAAATGCTATAAAGTATACTTTACACAAAAAATATTACGATCAAATCACAAGTCCAAACAAAAAACCATTATTTGTACAATAGAATAATCAAAACATATTTATATTTATAGAAATCGAAGAAAAATGATAAAAGTGTATAGGTTTATATTAAACTTTATTTTTTTTGGAGAGATATTTATTTTATACCTATAGTAAATCTTTTGCTTTTCTATTTTTTTTGTTTCGTAGAGAATGGCTGTCGTTCAGAATCTAAAAAATATAAAAAGTGTGATCTTCAAAAATGAATAGATTAAAGATAAGGATATATTTCCCTCGAAGTACGCAACTTCCTATATATTTTAGATTCTGAGCTAGACTTCAAAATGTACAGTAACTCACCTTGAATATTTGATACACTTTCAATGGACATTGGGCAGTGTTCAATTGCTTTAACTGATATGGCAATTTAAATAGCCTCGAAGTCATATGAATCTAGTTTAGTTGAGTCTGGGAGAATTTTTTATTATAATATTTTTAAATTTGTGATTAAATAATTAATAATACCTTACACACAGACATATTGCATTAAAAACATATTGAAAATTTTATAAATGTATTGTATTGTTTTAAAAGCGCAAAGATCTTTTAGAGCAGACGTCATTCTCTGAGGAATGCTGTACCGCCATTTCTAGCACTAGTGACATATAGCTAACAATAATTGCAACACCTATGTCATCTGCCTGATGGGCGGGGATGAGACTGGCGCTTGCGGTGACAAAAACCGAATTTTAGTTATTTTTACAAAAAATGCTAGAATTTATTATAAAAAGGCATCCAATTTAGCTTACACCATAAAATTCCACTAAATAATTGAAAATGTACCACCAAAAAAAAAAATTGTTCACCTAAAAATATCAAAAATGTGCACCTAACATTTTACACTTTGAGCACTGAGCACTGTTTTTTAAGGTGCGCATTATTTCATTTAACGTACACATATTTTTTAGAGAGAGATTTATTTTATGACTTATAAAAACACATTAAACCGAAATTCCACACTATATTTGTGTTTTTTTTAACAAACATGTTTTTTTAATTTATAACTATATGCTGTATTTTATAATTTATACACAGTCTTTTGCGCAAAAAGCATCACACTCACTCGGAAACACATATGTTGCTTACTTTTCTCCATTTTCTCTATGTTCGCTTTTATGTTCATTTTTTCACGCAGCTTTACAATTATCGCAAACACCCACACACTTGTACGCATATATTTTCGTGAATGAAAGTTTTTTTTGGGAATATATATATATATATATATAAAGTATGTTTGTGTACTCAAGAGCATGAGTTTGATTTGCATTGTACTAGGATGTTCAATAATTTTGCGAAATGCCATCTAATCGTTACAGTAGAAAAAAACTACGAAACCATTTAAATGTTTCACCATTCATCTATATAAAATAAGTAAATTGTCTGTCTGTGTGGTCGTATAGGAGGGGGGTGTTTTAGAAAATTGCTTATTATGTGCCTGGGGTAGAAACACAGTGCTTTTGGCTGTTTCAACTTTTTTTACAGTGGCTTTTGAAGGTGAGGGTAAGAGAAGTTTTTTTTTGAATATCTATAACTTGCACCATTTGATGGACACTTTGCTGTAGTGGCAATAAGCTAGATCAGGCAAAAATTCTGTGTTTTCTAATAAATGGCACAATCTTTTCTGGAGGAACTCTTTCAAATAAATTTTAGCATTAATAGTGCCAGTTGCTACGTTACTCTGACTTCTTAGCACACAATTACTAATCGCTTCCCATACGAGAAACTTCACCAACTCAGACGTCACCATCTCGTTTACGTTCTGGTATGGAACGACGAAAAACTGAACCGAATGATCATACGT